>JAODPA010012024.1:0-13483 GCA_025585075.1 Nepenthes mirabilis | reverse complement strand
GGGAACAAATGCGCATCTTTGCGCTCGCTCGCTGTGGGCTCGAGCGCCCGCTGCCTGCCTTTATCTTCTATCACGCAGCGAGCGCCGCCCTCATTCCTCAATTTCTTTGCTGCCTTTCTCCTCTCCTTGCGTCGGCCGCCTCTCTCCCTCTCCCTTATCACCAGATTGGCCAGATCTACACTCCTTCTCGATTGCGGGCGTTCTCTAGGTAAACTCCTCCCTCGTCCCTCTCTGTTTCTGGTTCTTTGTGACAGCCGCCGTTCATGGTGGTCACAGCCCCAAATTTGCCTCCTTTTTGGTCCGCTGACTTCATGGGTCACACATCGCTCACCCCATTCCTCCAAATCCACCGGTTCTTGCATGGATTTTGAGCGGTGTCCATGGATCCATGAGTCCTCGACGTTCCTTGCCAACGGCCGTTCATGGCGTTTCCTGTGGTTTCTCCCACACCACTGGCCAGGCACCGTGTGGGTGCTCCTCCCTACTGTCCCAATCGGCCGGCAACGTGGGTGCCAGAGGTGGTGCTCCGGCGGCCTCTGGAGCTGCGTTCCCGTAAGTGGCCACCGCTTGCCTTGCGTCGTCCGTGCCTCTTCACACCGCCGTCGACCGGTTGACACCGGCACGGTTCACGGCGTTAGAGTCACGTGCCCGGCTTTCCCCACCAATAATTCCAACTTTTCTATATATATCTATATATATATATACCTTCCCAAATATATATATATATATATTTTAAATTGTGGTGTTCCTATTTTTTTTCAGATGTCGGCTCCAAGAAAGTCTGTATCGCGTAAGTCGAGTGCAAAAGCACGTGGCCGAGTGGGATCTCCGCTCCTGACCGCTTTATTGGTCCCGAGGCCGAGACTCTTTTTAACACCCACATGTCTCATCACCAACTCTCCCTGGAATGGGAAGTCCGCTTTGACTCAGTTGATCCTTCCATCTCCTCTCTCTTCACTGACCGCGGTTGGGCGCCAATCCTCACCGGTTTGGTTGCTCCGTTGCTTATACTCATTCAGAAGTTTTATTCAAATATTCATGCGATTTCTTACGATTCCTTCTCCACCTTTGTACGGGGGGCACAATTTCGCATCTCTGCCGATGTGCTTGCACGCGTTCTTGGTATTCCTCGGGTAGAAAACCCAACCTACCCTTACTCGGCGCTCTCCCGGCCTAGTTATAATGAGATTGCTACTTTTCTCCACGGTGCCCCTCTGGAGTGGAATGTCAAAGCTTTCCAGATCTCGTACCCCTCCTCTCGGCGATTGGTCGTGAGCCGTATCATGCTCACGAACTTGTTCCCCGTTTCCCACTTCTCGTCCGTTTCCCACTTCTCGTCCATTTCCGAGAAGAAGGCATTATTTTTGTATGCTCTCTTGAGTGGTCAGCCCATTGATTTACCATCCCACCTCATCACTCACATTGTTTCCCACTTCTCCGGCTGGAAAGAGGCCAACCTTCCTCACGGATGCCTTATTCAGCGACTGCTTGCTGGGCTCGGTCACCCCTTCGCTGACTATCCTCGCCTCCCGCTCGGCCGTCCCATCACCTCCACCACCTTCCCTCAGAGTCGGTCTCACACCCGTCGCTTTGCTACTGACCTCCTAGAGCCGTTCGATGAGCCTCTCCCTGACATGCCTCCTCCTCAGCTGGACGAAGGCCCCTCTGGTTTTGCTTAGTCCTTTCCTGACCCCTCGGATCTTGGACCGTCTACTTCACATCGGCACTCCACCTCTTCCTCGGCCGCTCTGATGGGTCAGCTGTCTCGTCTTGTTGACCATTTTGAGCGTCTGTACTCTTCCCAGGAGCGGATTCTTACTTCCCAATCTCAGCTCCAGTCCCACATGCTTGCTCGTTTTGAGCGGTTGGATGCTCGTTTGGCTACCCAGGAGGCTGCGCTTCAACGCTGGCGGCGATATTATGGCTCTCCACCACCCAGCGATTCTGAGTGATTCCCTCTCTTTGACTCTTCGTGACAAAAAGGGAAAGATCGAGGTTTATTTTTGGTGCATGCTGATAGGGGGAGCTTAGGCGAGATGTTATCTATTGTGTACTTAATTTTGTTAGGGAGAGATTTGCTATTGATGTTATCTGTTGCCTTGTTATTTATGATATCTAATATTTATGATATCTACTCTTTCTGTTACACTTAAGTACTGTCTGTATCTTAGTCTTGTTATCTTGTTCCTATTATTGTATGCTGTATCTATTATTACCTATATCTTTGTCTTATTGGTACTAACCCTACTTAACCAGGTAACTCTGTTACACTGACACAACTATCACTACATTATATCGACTCAGCAGTACTAGTGTAGTTTTTTTATTTTTTTGTATCTCACTAGGCGTAGATTTTTATATACACGGGCTCTATCTCGGCGGTGTATGAACCTATGATTTACTTGTATTTATTTAGTTTCTGAGTTTTGTCACAGAATTGCCAAAGGGGGAGATTGTTAAAAATATCTGTCTAATTGGTATATTCCGTGACCATATGTATTATAGTATCAATGTCAGGTTGTGGGTTGTCAAGTTAAAGTCCGTTCTGTCCGTTCCGCCCTCCAGTCGCTCGAGCCCGTCCGAAGTCTCTACACTTGTCTGGCGCTCGATACCCGCTCGAGTCGAAAATCTAGAATGTACCAAGCTCGCTAGGCGCTCGATACCTGCTCGAGCGCACGCAGGGTTTTTCTGGAAACCCTCCGTCCGCCCGCCGCGTGCTCGAGTCGCGCTCGAGCGCTGATGCAACGGGCAAATTTTTAAATGAAAATTTGGAGCCCTCTATAAATACTAGGCTTAAGTTTTTGGAACCATAAGTACTATTGACAGAATATTTTCGTGCCTCCTTGAGAAGAAAGCCACGCATGCTTCATTGGTATTGTTTCTCTTGAGAAAATCAAATACTACAAGATTACTCTTCATGTTCAAATAAGTTTTCTCACCAACTTTCTTTAACCATTGAAACATTGCCTTCTACCTTCGTTTGGAGACGTTGGTTCATGAAGAATGAGACTCGATCATGATTGACAATTCAAGTGGTTCGAGGGAAGATTGACGTGAAGACCGGAAGGTATCCGGTTCCGTTGCCGCGGGCAAATCCAAGGAGTTCCTTGGTAGGGATCACGTGACGAGAGTAAGTCAGTTAGATTAGCGCGTCGTTACTACCCGGTCTATAAGTTGATTTTCATAGTGCATTGCTTCCCTGGCCGTTGAAACCCGGAGTGTTTTTCTCGATTACCGTGGGTATCGAGTTTTCACTTCGTCGCCAAAAATCGTGTCTTTATATCACTGCTTACGTATTTTGTTTACTGCGCATGATTGTTAGTCTCGTTTGTATCTAATACTAAATATCTTTTACGTGTATTGGATATTTATTATTATATACTGCTTCCGCTATACTTTTAACGGGATCGAAATTTGAGTGTGTCTCGTTAGCACAAAAAGTGCTTTTTCATGTTTGAATAAAATAAGCTCTATCTAAGCTAATTAGCCAAAAAATAAATTAAAATATATATATATATGGAAAAAAAAAGGCTTTTGGAAGACATTAGTATGTTCCTTCTGATTTTTTATAGGAAAAATGTTATCTAAATGGCAGGTTTTTAACCTTTTTGATATGTAGTCTTTTTAAGTGTTACAAGACTTGTATTTTAACAAGTGAATCCTATAAGCATTGATTAGCCTCCAACAAAAGATGTCATTTTTGTATTAGTGAGCTTTAAACTTGTACAAGTTTGCAGTTTTGGCTTCCCCTTCGCTTGATTTTTACTTGAGTAAATTATTTTCTTTGTTGTGTAATCATGTTGTCTCTATGACTCTTTAGAGTTGATTATTCTAGATAATAAGCAGTTTTTTACTTTATAAAGAAGGGTTTCTCTCTTATCCACTACTCCATAAACCTCCAACATTCTTCCATATTGACTAATTTCGGTAACTTCATAGGATAAATGTGGAGGCCTTGCCTTGAATTTATGCCATATTTCTTTAATATTGGACTCAAACCGTCCATAGGAAGATGGTAGATTTAATAGACTTTCTTAAAATGATTAGATTGTAAAAATATTTCTTCTAACAATTTTTTTGTGTTATGGCTATGCGGCCCACCTATCAATATATGCTTCTTTAACATTAATCAATTAGGTCTTTCATATAATAATTCATATTTGGACCAGGGTCACGACAACGGATGATATCAAAGCAAGTCATCAAGGCATTCCTAAAGTGATTAAAAGAAACCTAAAATTTTCTTGGTTTGTGGTATCATAAGAATAAAATAAAGAGGAAATGTGTTGAGAGATCAAACCAAAAATAATTGAATACCTTACAATAATGAAAATGATGGTTAAAATTATATATCGATTGATTCAATCGCTTTCTTAAAATTCTGGGCTAGCAGTAACTCGTGAAGTTAAAGGATACCCTAAATAAAAATAATGGCACATGAACGATTTGCTAATGAGAGGGTCTTTGTGTTTCTTAAGTGATCCAGACCTAATGCAAAAATATGGATGCAACGGATCAAAAAAGTTTTTGTTGTGATTAAATACCCTAACGACTAGACGGTAAGATTGACTACTTATATGCTTAATGGCTAGGTTGAATATTGGCCGTTGATGACAAAAAGGGTTTTAGGAGTAGAATATGACAAAATTTCATGGGAAATATTATTAGAGGATTTTGATCACAAATTCTTTTCAACAAGTCTTAGATAGTTGAAGGAAAACAGATTCTCATAGCTAGGGCAATCAAGTTGCCATGCGGCGAAGTACGATATAAAATTTTCTAAACTCACCTAATGCATGCCATATACCGTATTTGTTGAGGTGAAAAGAATACGAAAATACCTTCAAGAGATGAATGATGGGATAAGGGAAAAATTGGTGCCTTTCAAAATTTAGACGTACGGTGAAGTTTCGGATAGAACTCTAAATTGAGAGGGCTAAATTTTATAAGAAGAAGAATGCTGAAAGGGGGGGGGGAGTTTAGGATCAAGGAACTCCTATCAATCCAAGTCATGTGATAGAGGAATCGGCAAGTTGCTAAAATTCATGGGAGGATGGAAGATAGTATGCTAAGATGCCATGCAAGTTTTGTGGACATTTTTACTGTCGACAATCTTATTATAATTAATGAGAGCTTATTTTAATAGTGGCTAATTTGGCCATATAATTAAAAATTGTCCCTCACCTGATAAGGCAAATAACTTGAAAGCCAAGTGCTCTGAAAAAAATTTATGTGGCGACGACCAAAGAAGTGGATACATCTTTCTTAGTCATTGAAAATAAGCTATCAGCTTTTGAAACTTTTACACAATATTGTTGGATTCGGGGTTTATGTTTTTTTTTTGCATACCACGATTTTGTACATTATTTATATTCATGATCAAGAATTATGGAGCACATTTTAATGGTTTTTACATGGAAGTGTGTACGTTATTTTTGAATTCACTGATGAATGCTAATCAACTGCTAGTCAACAGCGACAGTATAATTTTAGGCACTATGTTGCGAGTCCCATGTCGGGGAGGCAATTTCACAAGGGTTGCCTTATAAATTAGGGGGATTCTCCTCCCTCATAGTGTAACTTTTGGGGAATACTTGAACCCCAATAACGTGTGCTCGTAACAGTAGTATTTTCATTGAGATCTGTCTCGACCTGGAGATAGCTACTTGCTGAGAGTTCTGACCGAAAAGTATTACCTGCGGAGGGGTTGACCTATTGTTGGTGCGTTGGGGCGGAGTGAAACATCGTAGAATGAAGTACCGCAAAATACAGCAATCCAGATTTGTGACTGTCAAAGAGAGGGGGAATGCTACGAATCCCACATCGGAGAGGCAACTCCACAATGGCTACTCTATAAGTTGAGGGGATTCTCTTCCTTCATGGTGTACCTTTTGGGGAGATTCGGACTCCAACGGTTTGTACTCATAATAGTAATGTTACGGAAATTATCGAATCCCCTTCTGAAGCGGCACCACCAACTCAACCCACTGCCACGAGGACCGTCCGGCATAGTACCCGGACTTCTCTTGTCCCCCTTAAATTTAGAGATTACAACTAATTTTCTATTTACTTACTGTTATTACTTTGCACATGCACCCAGTTATGTTATTCCTCTATATAAATTGCTGCACATGCCTTCATTTCAGTTACTGCACACGTCTTCAATTTCAGTTACCACACATGCACTCGGTTCCTATTGCACACGGGCCCAATACTATATAAGTCCATTATTGTTCAAGGAAAGAGTAGTGTATATTCTCAATTTTTCCTTCTACGTCTGTTTTCCCTCATACTTCTGCTCTCTCTCTGTCTCTGTCTCTGTCTCTCTCTCTCTCTCTCGGAAACTCCCCTCCCTTTTCCCTCTCCATTTCCCTCTTTTCTCTACAGAGCTCGCCACTGCCTTCGTTGTGCATCACACTACTAGTATATTGTTTTAGAGAAAATTCACACCTTAAAATTAAGATGACAATAAGCATTTTAAATGTGTAGATCAGAAAACTTGTTTATTTTTGGCCAACGTAGAGCGAATTCGGAGAAAAAAATGGTGACATAACGAATGCATGGCCTCATTTTCTTATCTGCTAGTTCTTTCTCATCCTGCTCTGCAGCGACTGGCACCGATCGGCAGCCCATCCTTTCTGCATGATGCTTCTCGGAGTTATGCTACGACATTGTGCCACCTCCGCCGCCGTCTCAGGCGCCGCTTGCTCCGAAATCCGCCACATTTTCACCGACCTGTCTAAACTCCCACTGTACAAAATCCACCGCCGATCACTCGCCGCCGACTCCCCATCTCTCTCGACGGCCAAGCACTTCACGGGCCCATTGTGCCCCGTCAATATTGACAGGCAAACATGATCCTTCTCGATCCTCTTCCACACGCAAATGCTCATATCGGCCGAACCGCTAAACACGACGTTCCCCGCGGCGGCCAAGCACAGAACCGCCAACTTATGTCCCCTCAGCTCCCCGCCGCAGGCGCCGAGCTTCATGCGTTCCCAGAAATAAACGACGCCGTACGATGACCCACAGTAGACGACCGTAGCCGTCGGGTTAACCGCCAGCGCCGTCACCGCGCATTCCTGTTTCAGCAGCGTCTGGGAGAAGAAATGCTTCGTCCCATTTCCCTGGAGCACCCTCCTCCAAACCTTGACGGTCCCGTCAGCGGAGCCGGAGAATACGAGGCCGTCTAAACACGCGAGAACCGCGTTGACGGCGTCCTCGTGGGCGGGGATCGACTCCAAGCACTTGAAATTCGACACCCGCCAAACCTTGACGCTCTTATCCCACGATGCAGAGTAAAGAAAATTCTGATCTTCGCTTAGGCTAAGGGACGAAATGGCATCCAAGTGCCGGATCCACAGAGCATTACGATGTCGTCTCACCTGTATATAATTGCTCGGCATGATCAAGCTTTTAATGTAGGCCTTCCATGTCGGAAGAGTCCCGATCCTCTTATGGACGTCCAGGTTATCGTTCGATATCTTCCAGACCCGGATCATCCCGTCTTGATGACCCGTAAAAATCTTGTCTGCACAAATCACGATCGATTTCACGAGCCCGCTTGTCGATTTGAACCCAGAAAATTCCCTGTGGGACTTCCATACCCGGATTTTCTTGCTGTCAGATCCTGCGTATAGCAAACTCCCTGAGGCAGCTAACGAGTAAATGTGGCCGTCCTCGCGAACCAAGGATCCAATTAGCCGGTTGTAGGAAGAAGACGGTTCCCATTGTAGATGGTTTATTAATGGAGATGAAGGATAGCCCATGCTCAGGGAGCTCGCGACCAAGCCATTGCTGATTCGAACAGAATTCTCGTCGCTGGTGAAATGTGAGGAAGAATCCAATTTCTTCCTTGAGAAAATGTTTGATTTGTTGGACATTTTTATTTTGCTTCACGTTGAGCTTCTGATCATATATATTGCCATGTCTTCGCGGTATTCGCTCTCATATTGCTGATGAATCCGCAAAATTCTACATATTTCTTTTGCATGTTAGAGCTGATGGTTGATGAAAACATTTGTTTTTGAAAATGGAGCAATAAAGGGGTAGAGTAGTTGTGAGAATAAGACCCGAAAGCTTCGTCGATACGGAGAAAGAGACAGAGAGAAAGATGGAAAACCAGTTAAGTTGGGCGTCATGGAAATGCGTGCTCATCATGAAAAAATGGATGTCGAGCCCCTTCGACAACTCCGGTGCCAAATCCAACCACCGGTAGTTTTTAATTTAAAAAAATTAAAAAAATATATTTTTATTTAATTTTTTTAATTTTAATATTTATTAAAATAAACACATACGATTAAATTTAAAATTTAATGATATTATAACTGTCATAAAAATTACGTTATCCGTACAGTATCACAGGCCCCGCTTCTCTTATCACGATAGCTACAGTTAGGCTCGGTTTGGGGGTTGTCCATTGCCTCCACATGTTTTTACAATAAGATCTAATTTCTATTGTTAGATTTTAAATTTAATCTAATCGTTAAAATTAAATTTTATCCGATGAAATCTTGGCCGTCTATAGGTCTAATTTGGCGGCTAAAGCATAAATGTACAGTAACCCTAAAATTTAAATATGAAGGCGACGAGGGTGACCGCAATTTTCATTTTCTTATGCAAAGCTCCTCTCCACTCTCCTCTCCTCTCCACCTTCATCTTTAAAGAGCAAAGTAGTGATTGAAATACCATCATATGCGGAAGTTATGGATAGCACTCAATCGAAATCTTCGACTCCTTCTCATTTCACTCCTTCGCAGGCCTTCTCTCAAGCTTTCTCTTTCATCAAGAAATCTGAATTCTATGCTCCTCCTCCTCCTCCTGTATCTACTCCGGCGCATCCCACAAATGCTTACGAGTCGGCTTCTTCTTCTAGGTTAGTTCGTATTGAGTCTTAACATTGTTTTTTTTTTGGGTGGTGGGACCTTCCTATATAATAACCCTACGTGAGAATTATCATTTATTATTCAGGAAAATTGGCGAGCCAGAGGCTTCACCGTCGGCCGCGACTTCCTCGAATTTTGTTCAGGGGAACAATGCAATTCTTGTGAGTCACAGGCAGGTAATTATTCTTCTGTTATGTAATTTAGGCTCTGATGATACAAAGAAAGGATCCTTTGCCTGATTTAAGTCAGTCCGTATTTTCTGTTTTAGTCCTTGCGTTTGTCTGTTCACCCTTCTGATTCTTCTGTCTCTAATCCTTGCGAAATTAACCACTTTCTATTGTGAGTGCATCCTTCTTTTTTGTCTACATTGCTTGTCTCCGAACCTCTTGAACGATCAGTCCTGATTTTATCCTGTACAGTATTTACTTTTGTCCATTTTTCAATTTTGTTCCTTCCGTTGGTGCTCCAACAAACACGACAAGAAGACTTTTATGCCCTTCCCTACCCATGGCTATACCTCTTCTCTTCTTCTTTTTCCAACATTTTGTTGAGTTTAGTCACGTCCCTGTGAGTAACTCAACAAACAAATTTGTCATTGGAAGATTGCATAGGACTTGTGTAAAGTTCGGAGTGTTGTAAACTGGTTACAGTAAAGACCGGAAAGACTAATTTGCCGAAATAGGCAAATGTTGGAGAAGACCGATTTGCCGGAATAGGCAAATGTCGAAGAAGACCGATTTGCCGGAATAGACAAATGTCGGAGTGGCCATTTGTCGGAGTGGGCAAATCTCGAAATGTTTGCACACAAAGCATGCATGACAACCGATTGACTTGGAAGAAAAAAGTTGGTCGGTCGAGCAGCACGAAGGACAGACGGCCAGCAAGAAACTAGCCAGGAAGGTCATCCGGCTAAGCAGAGATGTGGCTGACCGGTCAAGAAGTAGGAGGTCGGCTGGACGAACAACAAGCTGTGATGGCCAAAGAGACTAGTGATGACCGAGAACACTAGGTGCTGGTCGAGGACAGCTTGCATAGAAAGCTGACAACTGACTTTGTAGAGCAGTTGACTTTTCAAAGTTGGTAAGCTTGTAGAGCAGGTAGCTGACCTGTAGGACATGTGTCGTCTGTGCAAAACAGGTTAACCTGCAGAGCAAATATAGTTTGGGAAAGCACGGGAACTGATGAAAGTGTAAAAAAAAGACAAAATTAGTATGACAAATTATATGCAAGATTAGGCTATGTGAGCAGATGGGATTTAGAGTTAGGGTCATTAGAAAAGCGCACCAAGCACTTCAACTGCAAGGTGGAAACGCCAGGATAGCAGTAGAGGAACGGAGAGTGGAACGAAGTAAAGTGCGGAAGGGAGCTCTTGTCGTTCACTATTTGCTGCCACACACACTTGTAAAATCAGTGAGCAGAGTGCACCACCAGTGAGAGGGAGGAGAGAAGAAAAATAGAGTGATAAGAGGGAATGAGAGTTTTCTTATTCTGGAGATTGTTTTTCTTATTCTATCTCGAGTGTGTTGTGGGTATTCTACCTCGAGATTCTTTGTAACCGGTTTTACATAGTGGATTTACTTTTGAAGTTTGCCCCGTGATTTTTTCCTTAATTGGGAAGGGTTTTCACGTTAAAAATGTTATACATTCTGTGTTCCTTGTTCCTACTTCTTGGTGGCTAACGGCTGACGGGGGGGTTCAGATTTTTTTGTTATGTGCCTATCACTTTTGTCCGCTTGGATTGTGACCAACTGACCGGCATTCCCTTACCCCAACATATTTCCCTATCTTTGACGCATATGGACCATTTTGCTGTGCTAATAAGAATTCACAATGTGTTAGGGCTACCCATGACCCTTTTTGTGTGTAGCAAATTGATCCCATTTTATTGAAATGAGCATCAAAAGACTCGCTGATGCAACTGTATATGACATTATTTCCTACTTTTATGTGTTGTTTTCTTTGTACATTTTTTCTTTTTTTACCTAAGGAATGGGATGACAGACTCATGCTAGTTATTGGTTATCATTTAAGAACATCAGCGGCACTTGTTAACTACCAATTATGCTGATTCTACTGCGGTGTATTCTAAGACTTTTAATAGTTGAGCAGGGAAGCTATTTTATAACCATAATGCACAATTTAAAATTCAACAAAATTGAGCTCATATGTTCACCAGGAATTTGTCTGTAGGTGTCTATTTGTTGCTATTATTTGTTCAGTAGCAATTGTGTTTCAATTTTGATAGCTTCAATTGCCTTCCATTGAGTTGTCCACATGCTCACAATTTCTGTCATCTCTTTATAAAAGCTGTATTCTCTTGTTTTGCTTTTCGTGTATCCCTGTGTTCTATGGTCTTTTTGTAAGGCCTTTTGCATTTTAATCGTCCTTATTGTTTTATTGTTTTGGCTAAAAATTTTCTTTCAAAGTTTATTGCAGCAGTGGCTTGTACTATTGTAAAGTAAAATCTATCCCCCTATGAGAAAATGGTTTCACTGAAAATTTGTTTTCCATCTGCAGGAGGGGAATCCATTGCTGAAACACATCAGGAATGTTAGGTGAAACTTTTTTTCCTATGAGCTAGGACATAATTCATGTGCTCTTTACTTAAGGTGGGTTGTACATCTGCTTTTGATGAAAATCCTCTATGCTAATCGGTTTTGGAAAGAAGTTCAACCAGCTTCAGTGAGTAGTGGAATTGAAGGATCTTGTACAAGTTATTCAAGGAATGTTGAATGATGCTCATAATGGTGGTGTCTCATAGAGCAACATATGTACTGGAAGATACTGAAGTTGGCCTTCTTACCTTGTACAAGTTATTCAAGTATCTTGTACAAGTTATTCTCAAATCTTTTTGTTTTCCCTTCTTCCTTTTTTTTGGGAAGGGGGACTGTAGGAAAGAGTTTAGCATTGACAATCTCCAGCAAATTTTCAGTTTGGCAGTAAAATGTTTCTATGCAAAATGCAGGAGGCTTTGATTAATGGGTGCATCCTTTTGTATTAGGCGTGAAGCCTTTTTGGAATTTGCTTGTTTTTCTCATGATGTTGCTTAAGTTTGTGTGAACTGTGTTTATCTTTACCGATATTTTTCAGATTAATAGATACTTTACGGTTTGACTCCCGATCTTAAGTAGAAGACTGAAATTTCCATAATTATTATGGATTTCCAAATTTGTCGTGGGGTCATCATAATTGATTGCCAAATTTGTCTGATTTCTATTAAAATCTATCCCAGCTGACCCTGGTTCAGGGGGCATCCATCACTAGAGTTTATTGATTTTGGAATATTTTGAATATTTTGAACCAATTGATTTTTTTTCATTGTTCAATCTGATGCTTATATTTTCCTTTTCCACTTTTTTGCCTGTGATTGGATTTGTGATGTACTATTTTAAGTATGAAATTCTTTACTAGAGTTTCTCTCCATGCCATGAAATTGGCTGACCTTAAGTTTGTCTGATCCTTATGATGGCTTACTTCACTGCTAATATCCTCATGTTTGTTCACCTTGCTGGCAAGTGATTCTTCTTGGCTTGTATACTGACTGCATTTCTATGAATGGCTGATAGGTAGGAATACGTATAATGGTTTGTCCGTTATAAATTATGTGAATGTCTGAATGAATTTATTATGGCGGATAATATTGTGGACGTGAGCAAGAGTGGTTTTAGCTATTATTTTTATGCTGCCACATTCTTATATATACGTTGAGTTCTCAGATTTGAGTTGTTGGATTTCAGTCATAATTGAAGACCGCAATGTTGAAGTAGTTTTCCACAAATTTATTTTTCCATTTTTGCAAATCTTTATGGTTTTGTGTGTATTTTTTTTATGATTCTTCTTTTGATTTATGTTGCTATTTCTTATTGTTTGTATTTGAACAGAAACGTTATCGTTTCTTATTGTTTGTATTTGAACAGAAATGCTGCTAATTCGTTTCCTCCAAAGTGCCAGCCGAGACCCAATATATACCAAATATAGTCTTTGAAGGCATTTCAAGTCCACCTGTAATTGCTGCCATGCCTACAAAATAGCACATACGGTAAAACAACTCATTCTAAAAGGTCAAGTTCAGTGGTATGTCGATTCAAGGATTGATTCAAAACGAACGCAAAGCAAAAAAACTAAGTTGAAAAATAATAATACAACAAAGCAATTGTCTTATATAAGTTGAAATTTATAATTTATATTAGTTGATTGTATAAAAAATTTATTTCTCTGTTAATTTGAGTAATGAAGTTGTTTATTTGTTAATTTGGCATCTGCTACATGTTATTGGTAAATGTGATATGTTATTATGTATATCCTTATTTTCTTTCTCTCTCTCTCTTTTTTTTTTGTATTTGAGGAATTTTAGTTAGAAATAAAGGGTTATTTTAGGCATTAACCTTGCTTAGATTCAATTAGGGTAGGTCATTTTCTATATTATGTTCATGACTTATTGTATAATGTTTGTTTATCTACTATTTTTGTATGTTTCATATCAAGTTTGTACACATATGTTATTGAAGCATACTCTTTCTCCTCCCCTTATTTTTTATATGATCCTTAAGGATGTACTGATGTAATTATGTGACATCAAATTGAAAGTTAATGATTAA
>JAODPA010012013.1:0-13483 GCA_025585075.1 Nepenthes mirabilis | reverse complement strand
AAAATTAATAAAAATCTAAGGATAGTCTCATACTTAAATTATAATCCATATCAAATATGGTCTCATTAGGACATACTCATAACAAATTATGATCCGATATTAAATCTCATAATCTAAATCATATCATATAACAAATCATGATCCGATATTATATCCAAATGAAATGTAAACAGAATAAAACGATGTCTAGATCCAAATCATATACAAACAAACACAAGCTGGAATGAAATCATATAAATCAAAATAAATTTAGGGACATATCACATATCCATATGTATAAGACTGACCAAAATTTTATCCATGGGTAAGCCTGCGAATCTCAAATTAAAATCGGAATACAAATCTATATAGAAATATAAATAAGAACCAAAGATTTCAAAAGACTAATTTGAGAAAGATTTACACATACTCTTAATAACTTTGAGCCATATCAACTGCAGTTTAGGCCAGCTGGTTAGGCCATCTATGAACACAAGCATTGGGTATTTGAGCCATACCCAAATATAGAACATTCTAATTTTATTTTATCACCCGTGGCATTGAGTGCAATCCTCAAATATATTTGAGATATTGGGATGTCTGAATATATATTAATTTCATTAATTACCTTACGATGTTTCCCATTAAAACACATATGGGATAGATTATCTACAAACAAAGCCTCTTCCTACCGATGGAAGAGGGAGTTATAAATATTTTTCCATCAAGAACACAATCTCCCCATTAGGAGAGGCGTCATAATACCCAAACTCTACCTTCTCTTTCTTCTTCCGCCCACTCTCTCTCTCCTCTCTGCCTTTCTCCTGCCCAAATGTGCAGCTTTCCCCCTTAAATAAACAAAACGGCGCTCAAGCGCTAACTCAGGCGTGCCTCAAGTGCCACCAATCTAAAATGGGCGTTCAAACGCAATCTTGGACACATCTCGGGCGCTGGCCCACGGCTTTTAATGCTCAAGTGCCACTCAGGCACTTCAAGCGCAAGTCTTCCAGATCTGATTTCTTTTCAAATTTTATAAAATAAAATTAATTCGAATATATCCAATTAACCAAAAATTATAATTAATATCAAAACAAACCAAATAAGGATTCTTATATTACACCTCATCCAAAAAGGGTTCCTCAATAAATTTTTCAAATACCTGGAGTAGGCTTCTAGGAGTGTCAACAATGACGAGCTAGGACAATAAGAGCAACCACGCAATTGGGTAGCAGCCAGAATGGTAAATATGAGATCAATATGGCCACACCGAAATAAAGCCTCGAACCACCCAAAGAAAACTTCCAACAATAAGAAACAGAGATTAGGAGTAAAGGATGAGGTATAGTTTTAGTAACAACAATATGAATCATGTAATTACTCTCCATTCTGACCCTCTTGTATATCCGTAGTCGTTTCAGATAATACCATTGATTACCAATTGAAAAGAATCTTTATTGATAATGAAAATTCGAAAAATTCATTATACCTTGATACTTATTTTAAATTTGAACTGAAAACGACCAAATGAGATTGGACAATGGACCCTTATACGAGTTAGATAATGAGCCAGTGTCGTTACAGGGAACCATTCAATTGGATGTCACACTAAAAACGTACCCGAATACATCTCAAATACACACAATCCTAGTAGTGAACTTACTATCGGTGAGCAATGCAGTATTGGGGCGACCCTACTTAGTTGTATTCAAAGTAGTAACGTCGATCTCACATTTGAAAATGAAGTTCAGGACAGCATGTGGAGTTGGAGAATTCCTAGGCAACCAAGTCATCGGCCGAACATGCTATCGATCTCTAGTCAATTAGGCGATTCTGAATCAATCGATTAAGAAATGCGACCTCTGAGATAAAGCAACCCTACATCAAGGCCAGTTCGATGAGTTAACAAACAAAATCCCGTTAGATCCCAACGAACCTGAGAAATGCGTACAGATTAGAGGCTCTCTGTTGGGTCAACTGTGTGAACGACTGAAAACTTTTCTTCAACAAAATTTGGACGTATTTGCATTGACTCCCACAGATATACCAAGAATTTCAATCGAGATGATTGTGCACAAATTGGGCCTTGATCCTAGGCATAAATCAATCAAATAAAAGGGGAGGAACCACTCCATTGAGAAACTGATTATCATGAGAGAAAAAGTCAAAAAGTTTCTTGATGCAGGCTTCATAAGGAAAGTTTAATAGTCGGATTGGCTTTCGAACGTAATGGTCGTCAAGCAAAGTAACGAAAAATGATGAATATGCATTAATTTCACCAACATGAATAAAGTATATACGAAAGATAGTTTTTATCACTAAGAATCGATTTGCTGGTAGACACGACATCAGGGTATGAGCTGCTAAATTTTATGGACGCCTATTCAAGATGCAACCAAATTTGGATGAATCCCGAGGATGAAGAGCTCACTTCCTTTATGATTGATCAGGGAATGTACAGCTACAAAATCAAATCATTCGATCTAAAGAATATAAGAGAGACATACCAGATGTTAGTAAACAAAATATTCAAGACACAAATCAAATGAAATATAGAGGTAATGCGAAAGACATGCTCATTAAAAATACAATAGCCGACAACTATATTTACAACCTAGATAAAGCTTTTGAGGTACTTTGAGCGCACCAAATAAAGTCAAATCCAACAAAGTGCCTGTTCAGAATAACTTTGGAAATTTTTCTTGGGTTTATTATATCTCATCGGGGAATTGAAGAGAACTCTGAAAAGATAAAAATAATTATAGATATGAATCCACCTCGAACTGTGAAGAAAGTCCAAAGGTTAACTGGGATACTCACAACACACTCTCGATTCTTGGCAAATTCGGTAGAGAAGTATCTTACTTTCTTCGAGGCATCAAGAAAAACTAAGACAAATGAATTCCAACGGACGAAGGACCGCCAAACAGCCTTCAAAGAACTAAAAGAATACATTGCCAATCCTCCACTCTTGTATTCCCCGAAAAAAGGTGAGGAACCATACTTCTATTTAGCCATATCTGATACGATGCTAAGCTCAGTCCTGGTCAGGCAAAAGTCCGAGATACAATGACCAGTTTACTAAGCCAGTAAAATTCTGACAAATACTGAAACTTATTACTCGCATACCGAAATGATTACTCTAACACTGGTCCACTTCGTCAAAAAGTTACAACCGTACTTTTAAGCTTATAAGATTATTGACCTAATTGATCAGCCATTAAAGGGAATCCTGTAGAAACCTGAAATAATTGAACGATTGATTAAATGGATTATTTAATTGGATAAGTTTAACATAGAATTCCAAGTATGATCAACCATTAAAGGTCAAGCCATCGCGGAATTCACAATCGAAATGATGACCCCAATTCCAAGTGATTTTGCGAAGCATGAAGACCCCCGTCAAAATAAAGAGGCACCGATGTGGATTTTGTACATAGACGGATCATCTTCCCAATTGGGGAACGCGGTTGGCGTGATCTTGAGAATTCCAGATGAGTCCAATATAAAATACTCGACGACACTTAGATTTTCAACCATTAATAATATCGTTGAGAATGAAACCTTATTGGCCAAGCTTAGACTAGTGAATGAATGCTCAACCAGAAGCCTAATCATTCACAGAAACTTGGAACTGATCATCAACTAAGTCATCGAAAATTTGAGATATCTAGTCCATTACTTTTAAGATACCTTACTAGAGTAAATGGCTTGACTAGGATGTTGGACAAGGTGAAAATTTGTCACATCACGAGGGAAGATAACTGAAAGCCCGATCAACTGGCGAAAGTAGCAGCGGTTAGGAACCTTGAATAATACACCAAAGAAATATGGGAAACCCTCACGATCTCAAGTGTAGAAGTCCCAAAAGAAGAGATACTTTATATCTTAGATGACAATACCTAAATGACTCCGTATAGAAGGTACCTAGAAGAAGACCTACTACCAAAAAACTTAAAAGAAGCCAGGCATATAAAAAGGACAGTAAGTTGGTACACCCTCATGGACAGAAAACTATATCGAGGGGGTTACTTCATTCCCTATATGCGGTGTTTGACACTAGCAGAAACTGATTACGTGCTGAGGGAAATGTATCTCAAAATTTACAGGTTACGCGTAGGGGGCAAGAATTTGGTGTTTAAAGTCATACAATAGGGTTGCTAATGGCCTATGATGAAGAGAGATACTATGGAGTTCGTAAAGAGATGTAAGAAGTGTCAAATCTATGGCATCGTCCCTCATCAGCTGCACATGGAACTCTAAACCCTACTGTCGCCCTGGCCATTCACTCAATGGGAGCTCGACATGTTACGCCCGTTACCCATTACATGAGGACAAAGAAAGTTCGTTATAATCACCATAGATTATTTCACGAAATGGGTGGAAGCCTCCCTACTGATGAGGATAACCAAGCAAAATACAATTGAGTTTGTTCAATAGAGTATCATTTGCAGGTTTGGGATTTTTAAAGTCATAGTGACCGACAATAGAATTCAATTCACTAGCAAGAAATTTACCAAGTATTACATGAATTTGGAAGTAAGGTTGGTTCATACCTCTGTTATATATCCGCAGACGAATGGATTAAAGATGGAGTTGGAAGATGCAAGGAGCTTCTAGGTTGATGAGCTGCCTTTCATGCTATAGTCCATCGAACAACCTCAAGAGAACTAACATGAGAGACGCCGTTCAGCTTATTTTATGGGATAATGCAGTCATTCCGATAGAAATTAAGCCACCTAGCCTCTAAGTCAAAAGTTTTAACCCACAATGTAACTCCCAACTTTTGAGAGAATACCTCAACCTGCTCAAGGAAGCCCGAGGTGAGGCAAAACTGCGAACGACAGCTTACCAGTAACAAGTCACTTGGAACTATAATATAAAAGTAAAAACTTGCTAATTCAAGGTGGGGGACCTAATTCTGAATAGTAGAAAGACTATAGGTAAGATCATTGATGGGAATAAACTGTCCCCTAATTGGAAGGGACTATTCCTAGTCTCAATAATTTTTTGAAATAATACATAAAAACTACGCATCCATAATGAAAAACTCATTTGGAGGATATGGAATGCCATCCACCTTAAAAAATACTATCAATAAACTCCAGCGGAATAAAGGTAAGAATTGTGTATCACATATGGAGTGTCTGTAGCTGTATCTATTCATATTAATAAGATTGTTGAGCATTAATTATATTGATTGCCCATTTGTGTGCTTGCATGTTATTGTATAAAAAACAAATGACTCAGATTGATCCCAAATCGGGTGAAATCCTCACCTGTATAATCGACCTGCTAAAAGCACAGTTAAAACCTCGACTTAAGCAATCCAGGGCCAAAATGAGGTTAGATGTAAACTATCATATAATGGCACGGGAGGCTTGCGGACAAAAGTCTAATTCTTTCTAAAGAGGTCAAAGAAAAAGAAAACTTAGAGGACTTTCTCAGTATATGTGCTATCCTCTCTGTGACATCCTCCCATAGAAGAGAGCACTATCAATTGAAGATGATCAACGGACTAGGGCTCAATGCATGGGTGCGACGATATCCTCTCACAAGAATGAGCACCAAAAATCAAATGTGATCAATAGACTAAGCTTCGACAAAGCCGAGTGACAATGGCAACTACGTCTAGTCGGCAAGCAAGAATCTATCCTAGCTAAAGTAATACGAAGTCCTCACTCAAGAAAGAGTACCATCAAATGAAAAAGAGTGCTACGATGTCATCCCATAGGAATGAGCACTATCAAACAAATAAGATCAACCAATTAGTGTCCATCTAAGCCTGACAATAATGGTAACCAGGCCTAGTCGACAAGCAAAGAACAAGTTGAGCAAAAAGATTAGCATATGTTTAAAAAAAAAGTATCAGTGACAATAACTGAAAAATATTAATGAGCAAGTATTTATAACATAGACCCGAAACTTTTAGAAAGAAGGTACAATGATATTGCCATCTACTTACACTCGAACATCACAACAAACATAAGGCCGGGAGCCCCTCAAAGAACATGGTGACGGATCCCCACCTAACTTCGATAAATCCTTAATATTTGAACAGCAAGAAGCTTTAGAATTTCTCAAATCATGGTAACCCAAAGAAAAGTCAAGAGCAATTAAAGACACGATCTGACTGCAGCGGTAAAATTCGTCTTAGAATCTATCATCCAAAGCAGGTTCAATCTCTTCCAGACATAAACGTATCCTCAACTCTCCTTTGAATCAGCACACTTGTCTTAAAGATCAACAAATTGATGCTCAGCCTCCTGAAATGTGTCCCCAAGTGAGGCGATCTAATTCAGAGTAATAGATCTTTCATCTAATAGGATCTTGCCAACCATTTGTACAACTCTCTGTCTAGGAAAGTGAATTGATCTTGACTCTACTCAGTTTTGGCAACGGCAGCATTAACCCAGACTCCATCTCCTTGAGTGTAGTAGGAACAGCGAACATTTGAAACAGATGGAAAATCTCAACATCTCGTTGGTGCAGTTTATTTGCGATCAAATGGATCAACTCTTATGATTGTCAAACAAAATGAAATTGTCAGTCAAAAATGACGACGATAAAATGAATAACCAGAATACGAAGAACTCCATAAGTGATACCTCGATGAGAAAAGATCTCTCCTGAGAAGATAAATCGAGAAAAGCCTTAGACTTAGAGACCGGTGGAGTCCTCCAATATAAAAGAAACAAAGTGTGATGCTGAAAAAGAACTTCAAACTCGAGGGGAGGAGAACAAGCGTCCAAATCCTTTGGGTGCTCAAGTGCCAAAACGTCAACACAAGAAGTCTCCTCCGCTTTCGCAATGTCCGGATTATTATCAAACTCTTCTGTCACCTGATCGTTATTAACAAACTCCACAATGAAAGTAACATCAGGTATGAAAACAAGTTCATCAAGTGACAAATCTGCCAAAACTGGGACCCCGTACTTACCCACAAACGAAGTGTTGATCGGTTCATTCAATCCACTGACGATGAGGTCATTTATTCTTGAAATAATCGATAATGAAGCCTTATCACCCTCAATGAAATCCAGTCATCTCTTCAAAACCTAGGCAACCCGGTGAAGAATGAAAAGAAGCCGACCTCTGTGACAACTCATTGCCTTGTAACATGATCATCTCATCATAGGCCTCATCCACGACCTTATCGTAATCGCTCGAGGAAGATGGGAGAGGATCTTCCCTTCCAGTCACCCTTTCAAGAGAATCCGAGATGAAGAGTTCTCTTGGTTTTCTCTTGGGCCGATAAAAAGGCATGTTAGCGATAGCATCTCTCTCCACTCTCACTTCCCAACCAACCTCAATGAGCACCTACAAGGTTAACAATTATTTGTCCTTTGGAGCGAGAAGGCATTTTCCTCAATTAACTCCATTAATGGCCAAGCCATGCAAGACTCATTCTCCATGACATCTCCAGAGTAAGTGGGATTTACCTTACCTCATTTGTTAGAGAGGGTCCAATCAAAAGGACTGCAATAAAAAAAAATATTGATCTTTCCAACCCTTTATTGAATTTGAATTACTCCCACCTTTTCTATACTGTTTTCTGGCTGTAAATGAAATACAGTCACTTTCCTAGTTGAACTAGAAAACAGCTTTGACCGTCCGAGTGTCCATGAAAAGCTTCCAACAGTAAAGGAAGATGCAAAAAGAAATTAAATATCTAATAGTATTGGGATGGAGGCACGCAATAAGAATTTAAAGGGCCTCCCAAAATCTCATACAGTTCCCTTGTGAAGGGAACACGAAGGCTATCCTTCAGGTGGATCTCATAAATGATGATGAAGCCAAACTGAGGAGACCAGGCTCTGTCATCAGACAAAGGCACCCCATAGGGAATGCCATTAGAGATATTAAACCTATCATAAATATCGTCCACATCATCACAAGTGAGGATGGATGGGATTGCATCGACGCCTTTGGAAGTTGCTTGGGGGCTATGGAGAAGAAGAGAGCAAATTTGGGCAAAGAGATGTGAAAAGTGAAGAAGTGTAGAAACAAAAGAGCGTCACGTTTTAAATAGCCAACAATTTGGCCTAGAAACATCGTCATCAGAGGGTACCGAGGAGGCGTGTTACCATAATGGTTGAGACACATGCCCACATCAGAGTGTGTTATAGCATGTCTATTTCACTACAATACTAATGGTGACCTAACATAACACCTCCCAGCGTAACAAACTGATTGCTGGTAGCTCTGACACCCAAATTGATGCATTTGGAGCACTGTGTAGGTTATGATACCCTAACATATTGTTTCTCAAAGTGACAGATTGGCAACTAGCAGCCCTGACACTGCTCTAATTAAAACCAATTCGATTGATTTACAGATGTGCAAAGAGCACGTTCAAAGTAAATTATTATACGTCAGATTGTCAAAAGATCGAGTTCTTAAATGTACGACTTGTCAGATTATCAAAAATTAAATGGCAAAAAATGGCGTTCAAGTCTTCAACTATTCAAAAAATACAAGAATATTGGAACCATACAAAGGGAAAAAAATCATTTGGATAGTTCTATTCATTGATTACTTTCATAATTTACAAGCTTGTAGCAGTAAAAGTACAACCTAGTAGAAAATAAAGATGACACAAAACAGCGATATGAATGAAAAAATATTCTCTTCTTTATAAATAGTGGGACACAAATTGTGTCAAAGAAACCATGAGAATAAAGGGAATAAAAAGAAAAATGTCTGCCTAAAATGACAACATCCATCTTGATCACCTCCATGAAGGTCAGTGAGAAGTGGTACCACTATAACACATAGGCCTAACTTTGGTACAGACTTAAAAAAATGAAATCCCTCCCACCATGAAATAGTAGCATTCCCATGGGGGGAAGCAACTACAAAAATCGTCGACCAAAATCACGGACCTTATCAAAGAAATGAAAGCCTAGTTTTGGTACGAACGTAAAAGATAAAAATCAAAACAGATTTTCATATAAAAGAGGGTAACCAAAATAGCCTTTAAGTATATCCTCAAATCTCGACTTCAAAGACTGGAAAAGGGCTCCCACCGACTCCAATTCATAGTAGCAAAGGCATCATGTTGGCTTAGGATAGTCACACCACTGGGCAAGACAAGGGACATGTAAGGCCCAAGTCATTGGATTACGATAATCTTAATTAATTAATCTAATATAATTAAAATTGAGATCAAATGATATAAAAAATTGAATCAATGAATCAAGTAGACCAGTTTAAACCCGCACCTAGAGGAGGCTCGAGTCATGCTCGGGTGTGGATTCCAATGGGCTTGGGGCTTGATTCATGCTCAATGCACTCTTGAGCATTAATTTTAGTAGGTTTGGCTCTCAAGGAACGCTCGATGCATGCTTGAGTTCAACTCTATACTCGACGCATGTTCGACTGACACTCGAGTGCCAGTTTGCTATAAATATAACCCCCAAATTGAATTCTATCATTTTCTCCAACCAAAACCAGAGAAGAGAGAGAAGGAGAATGAGGAAGCCAAGGAACTCGAATTTAAAGTGATTCAAGTTAGAAACTTAGTAAATCCAAGGCAAACAAGTGTACTCTATACTTCTTTCCTTTATTTCTACTTCTATGAGTAATTTTTATTCCATTGCTCAACTATGTCATGAATTTTGAAGTTATATTATCCATAGGTATGCATGTAAAATTTCCATAATTTTGCAGTAAGTTTATGTAAAATTCCTACCCATGTTCATATATTAGTACATATGTCCAAAATATTATTCTTTAGCTCCATGCATGTCTTCAATTCATGATTTAATGATCTTACATGTGATGAATTTCATATCTCATACCATAGTATGTTCTGAACTTATAAGATAAGCTGCATGTTTCAAGAATTTAGTGAAATAAGCGCTGCATGGGAAGTATATAAAAGCTGATATTGTAGAATTTGTTCATATTATTGATTTTTGCTGCATTTTTATATAATTTTACTAAAGTCCATGCTCTAAGTTTGTACTGTAGCTTATATAGGTTCTAAATTATCAAGTATATATTTTATAGAAGTTGGAAAAATGTATATATGTTGGCATTTAAGGTCTAAAAATTAAGACACATGCTGAATTTGCAAACTCTTACTGAATTTTTGCATATTGTGGTATTTTGAAATTGTTTAGAATTTTTTATACCTTCAATTATAATATGATTAAGTTCCTATACAATCATAGGAATGAAATTATGAAATTCTGAAAGGAAACTCTATAATTATATTAAGAAATGACGAACAGTTTTTCAAAATGGTGAGAATCAAGAATTAAAAAGTTGAGTGTAAAGTTTTCCTAAGTTAAATATTAAACCATAAATTATATTCAAAGGGTAATATATTATGACATACTTTAGTATATTGTAATGATATATCGATATCCGATTCTATCATTCGTGGGATTAAAAAGCGGCGTTTGACTCTATCTATAGGTTGATATGTAGACAACTTACCTCTAAATCTTAAATATGATCGTATAGTCATTGGTTATGTGAAAATATATATAACTCAATTTTTGATTATCCGTTCATTTAGTTGGCAAAGCCAACTGACCTTGATCTTTAAAGAAAACAAAGAATTAAACATGTTTTGACAGTTAAAATTAAGAAGAAATATGAAAAGAATAAGCTGAAAAATCTACATCAAATTGAACATGCATTGTTATGAAAATTTATGGCATATCATTGAATCCCAATGCATTGATCCTTCCATTATGTTTTTAGTGCAAAGATATGAATATATTCATTGTTATATAATGCCTTATTAAACTCTTGGCTTACTCATTACTATTTCTACTAACTCTCTCAAATGAGATGCACGAATTCTTACCAAGCGAGTAGGATTGAGGAATTGAGCTGATATGAAGAGTTTAACTTAGTACTTTATTGGTGTTCAATGTTGTTTAATAGTTTCATACAGTGATTAATATAGTTAATGTTGTAATTTCTGCTTTAATTTCTGCTCAGATAATATTTAATATTTTGTATCATGTTCCGGACAGCTACTGGCAATATTCTGATTTTTGGATAAGTTCAGAGTGCCGGGATAATATATGCTAGATGTCGAATAGTAGGTTGCAGGTTCAGGATTTGTCGGGACAATGGTTAATGGGTCTAATACTGCATTTTATTCGATTAGATAGTTTTATGTGATATTCATTGATATTTCAATTGTTCAAATTGTAGTATTTTAGTTTGGACAGTTTTGGACGGCTTAAGAATTTGTTAGGTAATGTTATTGGTTGATGTTATTGAATACAAATAGCAGGTTCAAATTCACCTTAAAGATTGCAGTCTTATAATTTAATTTGGAATGTCGTTATTATTTTGGTGTCGGTAACCACATTTTGGGTCGGTCGTATCATAAATGTCATTTGCTTCCACAAATTATTATTATTATATGATGGAATATTGTATTGTGCAAGTATCGTTCCTTACGATCTGACTTTGCGTTGATTGGGTCAGTGTCAAAGCCACCGATGGCATGGTGATTTCTTTAGGTCCTATGTATAATGTTATGTTATTTATTTATGGTCAGTCATGGTATTAATGTAGAGTTCACATTCGAATATTATTTAACTGTTAATCGGCTAATATTGATTTAGTGTTATTATTAGGATCGTATTTTGGGACGTAATAGGATACCTCATGATGCAAAGCGAAGAGAGCTCTGTAATTTATAACCAAAATGAGTGCTCAATGGGCATTCAACTGAAAAAGATAACAAATCTTAATATTGATGGTAGAGAATAAAATCCAACCAAACAAAACTCAAAATTAGCAGAATATCTGGAGAAGAAATGCACATTGATAAAGCTGTAGCCGGTGTCCCATCGATGATATACTAAATGTTGAGATTCAAACTATCTAACATGATTGCTAGTGATAGGTATGGCCAAGCACAGGATAGCCAAATACATGAGTAGATAAAAGGCCCAAATTCTGATAGCCTAATAAAAGACATCACAAAGCCCATTAGATAAATAGCGAAATGCATGAACCAAGGGGCACAACTTAAATAGTCGGACATAAAGGATTATAATGAGCTATTTAATTGTTGAATGTAAAAGGCGGTTGTGTCGATCCAATATTTGGTAGCTAGGTGATCTTATTATTGAATAGAAGCAGCCATTGCATATGCAAATAATGGCCCTCACCACATATATAAAGCTGTAATATACTCACGCATTAATTCATGGGCTCGCCAACCAAACAGTGCCTCTCACTATAAATAAAATTTCTCACCCAAAGAGGAGAGAAGACGACAAGAAAAAGAGAGGACAAGAACAACGTTTGAGAATGATGACAAGATAAAGACACCCCACCAAACGAGTACACAAATATTAAAACCACTTTGCCAAACAAGTGTACAACAAGAAGTATTACCCTTCATACATACACTCATCCCTATCCTTTATAAATTCTCACATCCATTTCCTTGCATATTTCTCATCCAAATAAAAGATCATTAATTTAAACATCAGATGATGTATCGGAGAGCAAGTCCTGTATATAGCTTTTGCCTCTTATTTTTTTATTGTAATACATAGAATTCAAATTCGAATTTATAAAGACCGGACCCGTTACTATTTGAGTTCCAGGCGTGATAGGGCGGGTCTTTAATTTGTATATTAATTCGGGTTCTCGAAACATAACAAAAGCAGAGTAAAAGAACTTACTAATTTATAAGGACAAGATAAAACATGTCTAAAATATCACAATCAGAGACTTCAAGATTTTAGAAATAGTAATATCAACCATCAAGCATTGGTTCAGTACAAGATTTGAGGCCTCCAGAGGAATATATTCTCTCTGCTTTAAGTTTAGAAAATAGCTATCTTCTAGCAATTACAAATTGCAAAGATTGAGTCAAATTGTGCGCAAAGTTATTCGTGTTGGTCCTCATAAGTGGGAAGGCTTTTATTATTTGTGCAAGATTTTCGAAGGTGCAAATAAAATGAGCTTGACATTAAATTCTAGTGAGAGTTTGATTGTATCATATAGTTGGATGGGGGTAAAAATCACATGAGATGTTTTTTTTTTGATAACGTATGCTTCATCACCAAATCCAACTTCCATTAGAGTACGACTCGTTCTTGGGTAAAGATATGAGTCAATGAGAAAGAATGGCACATCAACATGATATCCGCAATGGTAAGGTTTGCTATATTTGAAAATTTTACTTTCATTTTGTCTAGTGAGAATACTAGCTTAATTGTCAAGCTAGATTTCTATTGAATGAAGAATGCAAAAAGAAAAAAAAGAAAAAAATATAGGTAATAGTAAGTACTGATGTGTGTTTCCTTAATGTGTTGGATCATTAAAGAATGAAAGAACTTTTATCTATTATAAGACCACCTATAAGGTTAATCCATGGGTTCAAATTCATAAATTGTCGTATTTTAACGATATAAATGCTTAGTCTAAGGGGATAAAAGAAGACTAATAGTAATAGTAGTACAACCCCTTGGGACAGTTTTCGTCCATTTATTGGATAGCCTAACAAGAATATTTC
>JAODPA010012002.1:0-13484 GCA_025585075.1 Nepenthes mirabilis | reverse complement strand
CTTATTTTTAGACCGTTAATAGTGTTATCTGTCTGACGGAAGCTTTTGAGGAAAAAAAAAATCCGTTCCGTCACACCTGTACAGAATCTAGAAAAGATATACCGAAAGCAGAACTATAAACCTGGAGAAGCAATATTTTCTATTTCATTACATGCATCACATACATTTTATATACTGAATCCATATACAAAATCTAGTATTTACATTCAAACTATATCTTCCCATAATTCTCCAAAATACTTCAGGCCTCTAAAAAGCCCTCAGGATAAACTTTAAATTACTCTCTCTCATCTGGTACCAGCTCTACAGTATCATCTGGAGGAAAAAATGGTAAACAGTGAGCCAAAATCCAACAATGTACCAAAACATATAGAACATAATGCTATCATGCAGAATAGAAATACAGAAGGTCATAAGAACTATCAAGGAGCAGGAACCTATCCAGAAATTTATGAGAAGGCCTGGTTCGATATAAACAGGTTTCGATAATCATAGTTTATACTTTCATGCCAAACATAATTACGTTAGAATAAAAAAACTACGATATTATCAGAAGAAAGAAGCGATTACGAAAAATATGGGAAAAACATAATTTTATTTGAACATTTATCGGAATCCACAAAATAGATCCAAATCTCATTTGTTCTTCAAAAATTCTGGTTCGATATTCTAGGGACCCATCTAGTATACTCTACTAGCAAATGAGCTAATAATCGAGGACAGATTGTGTTCAATCCACACAATTAAAGGCTGATAATTCAATAGTTTGATGGTATGCATTTTGATTTGATAGTTCGATGGTTTGATAGTATCCTGGATTATCGTAACCGTAACATTCTAAGTTATGCCGAAAACCTTATCTAACTGTTTGACAGTTCTAGGTCTGATTTTCTTACTGATTAACTTAATTCGATGCATTTGTTCAAAATTCCATAATCGAAATCATCATATTCCAAGGCCAAATCCAAATTTTATTCAATCACTCTTTCATACGATTTCAAATGTTTCTATAGTTCGATAATACAGTTCCTCAGATGTTTGCATAGTTCAATAATACAGTTCCATACAGAGTTTTCAAATACAAATCAATTGATAAACGTTACATGGCAACAATTTACATTTAAATCATCAAAATTTCAAGTTTCTAATACGATTTTCCAAATTTTCGTTCTAGAGTTCCACAGAAAACTATCGGGATTATATTGAATACCAAATACATGTCTATTCATGAAATCAATGCCATAATTCCAAATACATATACAAAATCATGAATTTAAACCAAAAACCCCCCAATTGTTTGAGCTAGGATTTGCACTACACTGTCCGGACATGAAACAGAGGCAAAATAGGAGCCAAATCATGAAATCAGAGTTATCAGTTACAATATACATGTATAAACATAAAATCTAATCCAAAAGTCAGGGGATTCATACAATATTCATGTCAAATATTACAAAACAGGGTTTTCAGAGCATAAATGATAACGTGGAGATATTAAAACACCGTAAAAATGGTATATAACATCTGAATTATACTTACCTGAGCCCGATCTACTGTTACTTTTACCCGAATCGGAGTGGAATGCATGGATTTCTTCCTTTCCTTCTCTTTTCCCTATTTTCTCCTTCTCTCTCGTGGAACGCTGAAAATGGCTGAAGAATTGCGCGCCCCCTTTATAAATCTGTCAGGGCACTCGAGCGTGCCTCGAGTGCTCCTTGAGCGCTCCGTTTCATAAAACCGCGCTCGATGGGGCACTCGAGCGCCCATCGAGTGCACTTCTCATACCCAGGCGCCACCCCCACCATGCCTCAGGTGCCCTTTGATCGCATGGATTATACTTGCTTGAGCACACGGTGAGCGCCGGTCCTCCCCTTGGCCGGTTTCGCTACTTTTTGCTTCAATACAAAATTTTTCACTAAACCTAAACCCAAATATGATTTTCATCCATATAATTATCCCATAATCATCATCTTTTGGGGTCGGGATCTCATACTAAGGGTTCCAGAAACATATATAAATTTATTAATCTTTGCAGACCAGGGCTAGTAGACCTTATTGACTAAAGGAGATTGAGATTGAAATTTGGATTACATTTGCTTCTATACAATTTAAAGCCACCTCTTCCTATCCAAGACCCAAAGGTGGGCCATCTATATAAAATCCATGTAGATGGGGTGTGACGAAACGGATCCTAATCCTTATAGGACCCTTCGTCTGTCACATACAGAACTTAAATCATTTAAATCCTGCAGAGATTTTAGCAAAGTCTCCTTTGTAACTAGACAAAAATAAAAAGTACAACTTGTATGAAATAACCTGTACAAACACACAACTAATCGAGTACCTTCTTATCCTACAACACGCATTCATAGGATAACAAACCACCATATCATCCATGGCTTTAACACAATACATTTTATCCAACATTTCAAACTCAGAAGAAGATGCCAACTAGGACCTACACATATTCAAAGAATCTTTTTATATTTTTGGTAAGTAAGAAAATTTTATAAATGAAGAAGGAAAAATACAAAATCAATATTCTATCGCCAAGTGTTTTTCTGACTTGGATGAAGAACAAAGACACAGGTTATATCCCTAGTTCCGTGAACATTGTCACAAACCCACCGAAAGACAAACCAAAGAATCGGCCAAAATTTGAGACCGAGACAAATTAGAAAAGGAAAACTGGCAAAAAGCCAGCAAGATGCGGCATACCACATAAAACCAAAGTTCCAAATCAGCAAATCGTATCTTAGACAGTCAACTCCTTGGCCATAAATTACCTCAGTCAATGGAAGCTTTCCACAACATATAACTTGGCAAAACTACCACTCCCGCTGGATGCAAATACCTTCCAGCAAATGTCCCACAGCAAGTGGCAACTCAGATGAGGCGCTCCTAGATTTTTCTCTAGGATGCACCTTCCAACAAGATGTAGATTTTTCTCTGCACCAACATCAGCATCAGCAATTCACAAGCATCAGCATGTCTTTCCACCCATGCTTTAGCAGTAATAGCTTCAGCAGATCCATCAGCAGTTACCTGCAGCCAGATAATAGCCATTTCCACGAACCAGCACAATCACTAGCCAAATCCAAGAATTCATCAGAAAAAAGCTACCATCCGATAGTTAAAAAGCTTCAGCAGATTCCAGGAAATCAACTTGGAGCCAGCACCCAGTATCTGCCATACCTCGGCTATATCACCCACAGCAAATATCACTCCAGACTGTATCAATAACTCTGATGCACCCCTCCAAAACACCTAGTAGATGCGCCCAAGGGTAACCACTGAACCTTAGCAAAGGTCCTCGGACTATCTTCCATCTCGGTCATTTGCAGGTCGGTTAGCATGTATCTCAGTCCATAGCAAATATCATGGCACAGCACCCCTGAAGCCATCTTGGCATCAAGCCTAAAGATTACTTGCTTTAGCATTTCTGGCAGCAGCTATCAGTTACATAGGCTGGTCAATCACACCAAAAAACCTCTATCAAAAGGCCTCAGACTGTCTCCTGCAATGCTCAATTGACAGAACAGCGCCATCAAGTCCCATGGCTTAATAGCAAAACCTCCACCATGGCAAAATTGAATCTCGGTCAATATACGAACCAACCGAAACCTCATCTCAAACATCCATCCTTGTTATCATGGATGGCGAGGCAATGAGCTGAGACATTTACCTAAGGGACGCAAAGGTTTATTGGATTTTCTATGACTCTTAGTTTTAGCTTGTGTCTAGGAACCATCTAACTCTGAAGGAGATGGAGTGGTAATCAGAGGTGCCCCTTTCTGAGGATGATTGGGATCATCATCTATAAGAAGACCCACCAACAAACCACTCAGCTGGCTAAAATTACAATTTGGGAATTTAGTCTTCGTTTCCAGGAAAGCATACAGAAACCCAACAATCACCTTTTTCCCAGCAGGGGACAAAGAAGCAAAATATGGAGGAGGAGTCGCAGCTACCACTAACAACCTGATAGCTTCAAATAAAACACCCGAAAAGCTACTCTGATCCGCTAAAGCCAGGGGAAGAGTTTTTGAACTATTGGGTCGAATCTACAATTTGAGCAAGCAAGCATGTTTTTATGAAATCATGCACAGTTTGCCTTCCTTCTGGAGGTAAAGAATTGAGGAAAGCCTCAGTGTCATTTGCCTCCAGCAACATCGATAGGGCACATATTCAAAGAATCAAAATAACATGGAAGCAACTAAATCCATAAATCAAACTACGGAAGCAAGAACAGAACATACATCATGGTATAACATTTTTCACATTATCGCAATCTACAATATTCATTTCAAAAATTCTAACTACAAGAATCCAAAATCCTTTGATCCATTGAAGTCCTTCAAGGTCTTCAGAACATACGAGCCTTTCCTTCTTCTAGCTAGATAAGACTTCGATCCTTTTTAAGCTTTTTCTTATCTTGAGGGGAGAACAGAAGGCAAGGAGTGAGCTTAACAGCTTAGTGAATGCATCCAAAATAGTAAAAATATATAGTTTTACATATATACAGAACATACATATGCTTTTAGAAGAGAATGCAAAAAGGGATGCGGGAAATTAATGCATGCAGGTAAGAGAACAGAAGCATAAATACGATGCAAAATACTAAAAAACCTATTGCGGTGCAGAATATCAGAAAAACCTATGATTTCAGATCCTTCGGTTGAGAGCATATTGCGGTGCAAAATACTAGAAAACCTATGATTTTAGATCCTTCAGTTCAAAGCCTATTTGTGAGGTTTTGGGTCTAAGAACTTGTTAATGATGAGGTGATTAGTATGCTAATGATCAATACTAGGCCTATGGAACGAATGAGATTGGGTATCAAAAGAAAAATCGAGAAGAATTCGGGTTCGTGCTACTGAAGTGCTGCCAGTAGGCTTACGCCTGCTGCGCGCTCTAGCTGTGGCTCGAGCAGGATTTCCAGAACCGCGTCCGCCTGCTGGCCGCTCGAGCATGAATTCTAGAACTACGCCCGCCTTATGCTCACTCGAGGCGCGTTTGAGCAGTGGCGCCTTTTTAAGTCGCGTCGTGCTTCTTTTTCTTCGATTTTCCCACGATCCCGAAGCTTCTAGAGAGAGAGAGCACCGATTCTAGTGAGAGAAGGGAGGAGATCGAGGCCTTGGAGTCCAAATTCGTCCGAGAGCTAGTTATAAAGGTGAAAGCACGCATCGAGGCAAGTGTTCTCATACTCACTTCTCATTCTCTTTCGATGTTTTGCTTGATTTTGTTGGGTATTTTATGTCGATACCCACCGTGAACGTTAGAATCATGAAGCCCATGCCTTGAGGTCCAAGAATATGTAGTTAGTTGTTCGAATTGTGTCTGATTTACTCGGTTTGGTTTTACCGAAACCCTAACCCACGAAATTTGGGATCTCCTATTTCCTTCCGCGTATCGTGAGCCATCCGAACTAGCAACCCTCCGGACTCAGAGACAAGGTACTTAAACCTGCTAGATAGGATGGCTGACTTATAGAAGCTTTGGCTCCGCTAACTCCGGTGACCGCCCCAATTCCTGTCTATCAAGAGAGATCGGTCTACGATCACTTTACCAACGAGTGAGTTCCTGAATTCTCCGGAGAACCCAACCCATTGAAGGCGGACACCTGGATCAAACGACTAAAGAAGGTATTCGCAGTGATCAAGTGTCCTGCTGAAGATAAGGTTCTAGTTGCCACCCATAGGTTGGCGGGTGAGCCCCACCACTGGTAGGAGTTGCAGAAGAGAGTTTTTGAGGAGCTAGAAAGAGATATTACCTGGGAAATGTTTGAAGCATCATTCTTGGAGAAATACTTCCCTGCTAATCTTCGCGGAGAGAAAGAAGATGAATTCCTTCGCTTAAGGCAAGGCACTCGCATTGTGGCCGAATATGATACAAAATTTACAGAACTATCCCGCTTAAGGCAAAGCTCTAATCACTTTTGTTCATCTGGTATCAGCTCTATGGCTTTATCTTGTGGGGAAAAAAAATTATGAGTCAAAACCCAACAAAGTACTAAAACATGTAGGTGAAATTCTTTTATATAGAACATAAGTACATATAAGCAAAACTATGAAAATATTTACAGAATAGAAATATACAAGAAAACATGAGAAAGTATAGATCAGGAAAACATAATACAGTAAAGCAGATATAAAAGAAATTACAGAAGAGTAAATAGGCACGTAGAAAATGTGAAAGTAAGGAAAATCCATAGTATACATATATCCGAAATCATAAATAGTAATACGAGCCTTAGAAATCAGAAGCCGATATCAAATTTAGAAGTTCTAAAAATTCCTTTTTACTATCAACAAGGACCTAACTAATAGACCCTACTAGCTAAGAGGGCGAATAATCAAGGATAAATTATATTACACACACAATCAAGGCCAGTAACGAGTATAAGAATATCCCTTATGGTGGGATTTTATACTAATACCTCCAAAAAGTCGGTGGATTATATACAAATATCTCCCGAAGGTCGGTGGAATAACAAAATTTCTACCCTCTAGACTAACGCCTTAAGGAAGGGCGGACCACGTATAACTCCATGGAAAGAGTTATCCTCGATTACCGCCATAACATTCTAAGGCATACCGAAAAACCTTACTTGACTGTACATCAGTCCTAGGTCATAATTAATAGAATCAGAAATATTTTTCTCTTAATTCTTTATCTTATAACTCACTGTACTTTAAAAGTTGATCAAATTTATCCAGACAGTCCTTCAAACTGCATCAAAAATTCACAAAAATTCAATAGTGTAGTTCCATGTAAATCTTTCAAATGCAAATTGCAACATGGGCATTACCTCTTTACAAATTAACATTTACATGTCAAACATTATAGATTTAAAGAACCAAATCTTTAATTTTCGTACCTAGGGTTTCGCCAAAATCTTTCGGACGAAAAATGAGCACCAAATACATATATATACATAAAATCAGAGCAATATATTGCAGTACATACAGGTAATCATGAAATCTGTCCAATTAATTAAGAGAAATATGCTTCAGTTATATTAGAAATGGAGAAAAATGATTTTATAGTATAAATACAATTTTAGGGATACTGAAAAGCTGTAAAAACATTAAATAACATCCGAAGTACACTTACCTGAGTTCAATCTACCATTATTTTTACCCGAATCAAATCAGAACAGATGATTTCTCCCCTTTTCTTCTCTTTTCTCTCCTTCCTTCTCCTCTTCGTGGCTGTCATGGGTTATGTTCAAAAGAAACCCAAATTTTCCCTTTTAAAACACGAAAGAAAAGGAGGCACGTGTAGAACCCTTGACAGGCGCTCGAGCACCTTAGCGAGGGCACGGTGAGCGTTGGGTTACTGTCGAGGCCTCACTCGAGTGCGACAGGCACACAGTGAGCAGGGCTCCACTAGATTTTGTGCACACGGCAGGTGACGTGCTGTTATGGGGCAGATCAGTATACAACAGCCCAATTTTAACTCTTTCCACTTCCAAAACTCATTCTTCCATATATATTTAGTCTCATCTTGATTATTATTATTTTAATTACTTTTGAATTATCATGTTTCGGAATTGGAATCTCACAATAACTCCATTTATGGAATGATACGTGGTCCGCTCTTTCTTTGGGCGCTAACATTTGAGGGTAGATTCTGAGTTTGACCTGCCTTTGGGAGGTATTATTGTAACTGATCCAACTAGAAGGGATGCTATTGTACTGTTTTTGGCCTCTAATTGTATGCGAAATATAATCTATCCTTAATTATCCACCCCTCAACTAGTAAGGTCTACTAGTTTAGATCCTTTGGATAGTAAAGTTGAATTTCAAAGAACAGGCAAAATCGGATACTGATTTTTCATTTTCGATACATGTTTAAATCGATTTATGCTTTTCTCATGGTTCCGTATGTGTTTCTACTCTTTGACAATTTCTATGACTTTTGCTTTACTGCACTCATATTCTGCATGAAAGATTTTACATTCACATGTTTTATAATACCTTGTTGGATTTTGGCTCACTCTTACTATTTTTTTCCCTTCCAAATGAGACAGTAGAGATAGTATCGGATGAGAAAGAATAGACAAAGTTTAAAAAATAAGATTTTTGGGAGCCTCAAGACCTGTTGAAGATTTTTTAGAGTTCTAATAGCTTGAATGTAAATGACTAACTAATGGATAAAAATTGTATATCTATGGTCTTAGCATGTTACGTATTTTGTGGGAATAATATTTATACTTTTGCAGGTTTATCTTATAGAAATAGTTCTGCTTCCACTATCTGATTTTTTGGATTTGTACAAGTCCTAGATGGCATCTCTCATCTGAATATTATGTAGTAGCTAGGAATGTTAAATTAGAGCCATGGATGTATATATAGTATTTGTTGATCCTGTGGATGAATTGTTATTGTGTTGTAAATTAAATTTTTGAGATTTGGAGGTTTGTATGTATAGTTTTTGACCCATTTTTAGAGAAAACTCTCCCTGATTTTCTACAAATATTTATGTTATTTTCTTATGGGCTTTAGTTATCTGTTTAATGATGGAGGTTATTTGAGGAAAATAATCTGTTCCGTCACATGCACCTTCAATTGTCTTAACCCATAAGCTATTACTTTTCCGTATTGCATTAATATACAGCTTAGTCCTATTCTTGAGGCATCACAATAGACAACATATCCACCAGATCCTTCAGAAATTGTCAAAATTGGAGCAGAAGACAATCAATTCTTTAACTCTTGAAAGCTGTGCTCGCATTCCTTTGTCCAAACAACTTAGTTTCTTTCTTTGTTATTCATATCAAGGGCCTGGCAATTCTTGAGAAATTTTCGACAAATCTCCTATAGTAACTGCCATCCTAAGGAAACTTTGTACTTCAGTTATCGTTATTGGTTGACTCCAATTAACAATGGCTTCAATTTTTGTGGGATCAATAGAAATACCTCCCTTTGATATAATATGTCCCAAGAAGGCTACATTCTCCAGCCAAAACTCATATTTTTTCAGCTTAGCATATAATTTCTTTTCCCATAGTGTCTGAAGCACAATTCTCAGGTGTGCGTCATGATCCTTGTAATCATTTGAATAGATGAATATGTCATTAACAAATACAATCACGAGTTTATCAAAATATGGCTGGAATACCCGATTCATTAGATCCATAAAGGCCACCGGGGTATTAGTCAATCCAAAGGGTATAACCTGAAATTCATAGTTCCCATACCAAGTGCGAAACACAGTCTTTGTTACATCCTCCTTGTTAATTCTTAGTTGGTGATAACTCGAGTGAAGATCGATTTTGGAGAATACATGTGCCCCTTGTAATTGATCAAATAAATCATCAATCCTTGGCAACGAGTATTTATTTTTTATGGTGATCTTATTCAATTCCTAATAGTCAATACATAATCATAATGATCCATCTTTCTTTTTCACAAATAAGACCGGTGCATTCCAAGGAGAGACACTTGGTTGGATGAATCCCTTCTCCAAAAGTTCCTCTAATTGTTGCTTTAATTCTTTTAGTTTCGCCGGACCCATTCGGTACAATGTTTTTGAAATTGGGTTTGATCCAGGAATAACTTCTATCCTGAATTCAAGCTCCTGATCTGGGGGCAACCCAAGTAAATCTTAAGGAAAAACATCCTCAAATTCATGAACCATTGGAATATCCTTTATTGGAACATCGTGAGACCCAATTGTGATGGTGTAAGCCAAATAGGCTTGACATCCTTTTTTCATTAGATGATGAGCGTGTAAGTCTGAAATAAAACCGGGCAACTCTTTTCATATCACCCCTTGGAAGTAGAATGGCTCACACCCCAGAATGGCAAAATATACCCATTTGTGGAAACAATCAACATTAGCATGATAACTTGCCAGCCAATCATTTCCGAAAATCCTGTCGAAGTCGTATATTTCCAACAATATCAAGTCCACGACTAGTCTTGACTCCCCAATTCAAATTTCACACTTCGGATACATAATATCAGTTATAATAGAGGATCCCATAGGTGTTGATACATTTAAGACATGTTTTAAAATATGTGGGGAGGATAGAAAATGACATACAAATTTTGAAGATACAAAAGAATGAGTGGCACCTGAATCCACAAGTACATGAGCAGTAGTACAGAGCATAGAGAGAGTACCTTCCACCACATTTGGGGCCGCTTCCATATCCTAAATTTGAATGGAAAAAACTTTGCCTAGAATATTCGACTTCTCTGCCATTGGTCTTTTTGGCTTCAGACAATCTTTAATGAAGTGACCCCTATGGCCACAATTAATACAGGCTCCCGTAGACTTGTGACAGGGCTTTCTACCATGCTAATTTCCACATATCGAACACGTCTGTGTGGTTTCGGTAGTCGCTACTGGCTTTGGTCTGGCCTGTGGATTTACTTTCTCCTTACCTTTCTTCCCCATCCTTGCCCTTTTTATAGGCGTTCCAGATGTTGCATCTGGACCAAGTGCTAGGTTCCCTTGACTTCCCATTCTTTTCTTAAAAAATTGCTCCTTCTCAAGTTCTTTTTCAAAATGTAGTGCCCGATCCAAAATATCCCCATACGTGCGCAGCTTCAAAGTTACCAGCTGCTTCCTAATGTCATCCCGCAACCCTGACTGGAATTTTTTCACCTTTCTTAACCCATCTTCAGCTATATGCAGGGCATAACGAGATAATTCTGTGAATTTAGTGTCATATTCTACCACCGATCTACTCCCCTGCCGCAGTTAAGCAAATTCTTCCTTCTTTTGTTCCCGCAAGCTTTCAGGAAAATATTTAACTAGGAAGGCCTCTTTAAATACCTCCCACGTGATCTCATTTTTAGCCATCCCCATGTCCCTGTTTTGTATGGCCCACCAATGGTCAGCCTCCCCTTCTAATTTATAAGTTGTAAAAGTCACCTTATCCTCCTTCGGATAGCGGATCATTGAAAAGATCGTCTCGATTCTCCAGATCCAAGCCTGTGCTTTTGTGAGATCTAGATTTCCAGTGAATTTCAGTGCCCGTTCATTGGTAATCTCTCATAAGCTATTGCTCCTGGGTTTGCCGGAGGTGCGACTATAGCTGGTTCGGGATAACACTGCTCCTGCGTCATTCATTCTAGAATAGTTGACATACGTCCCATGATAGCTAGATATTCCTCCTCTCGATTTGGTCAGGGGTTGTTTCTAGATCCTTTTCCTCAACTTGCTATGCTCCTATTGTCAAGATACATGTTAGTTCATTATATAATATCGAGTCTAAATTCCATAGTCCCATATCCATCCTATAGAGTTTGGTCACTCTCTTGTGAGTGGCACAATAAACAGACAAGTTGTGACGGAACGAGTCATAGTTCACTATATGACCTCCGCCAATAATCATACATATAACCTGAATAATAAACTCTGTATAGGTGGATCTAAAATTTTTGTTTGCATACACAATATCGCAAATGGCCGGTCATCAAATCAACTATAAAGTAGGTTGGTCATACTAGGTCAGTCACATCTTGACCGGCCAAGAATCTAGGTCAGTTTACCAAAGATGCATGTGATGCCACTGGGAACCAAAATTTCTCAAACCATAAAAATATCGTTATTATTTACATAGCAAATTAATTATACAAAAGTTTCCAGAATATCTTAAAAATACATCAAGGTTGGTCATGCACTACAACAAAAATCTTGATCAGCCTTCTAGCCTAGCTAGACCGTCCAACTTTACTCTTTCTTGCTGGAATAAGCTCTTGGTCATCTGAGGGTAAGAAAACAACAAAGAGTGAGCAGGTTGCTCAACAAGGTATAAATATTCAAGAGCATGCATGAATATAACCTTAAATTCAAAAGAATAGAAATGAGAGAATTGGCTTGCATGAGTATAAAACATGAATCAAATTCATTTCCAGAAGAACTGATTTCCAAACCAAATTCAAAACTGGTTACATTTTAGGCCTGCAACTACTCGGCAATCATATTTTGAAATGACTACATTTAAGGTCTACAGCTACTCGACCATCGTATTTCAGAAATGACTACATTTAAGGTCTACAGCTACTCGACCATCATATTTCAAAATGGCTACATTTAAGGTCTATGGCTACTCGACCATAAAAATCCAGTTTCTTAAATCTTGAGCTTCAAAAGGCCAAAGTTCTTAAAAAGTAAACATCCGAAGTTCTTTAAGAGCAAATGGCCGAAGTTCTTTAAGAGGCATGCTTACTTTCATAAGTGACAACAACATGCAACGTATAGGATATTAAAATAAGCAGACTGATATTGCTGACCGGAATCAAACATGCAAATAACCTTTCCGAGTACATAACATAAACTTTACCAATTCTCATTTCAAAATTAGACTTAATGAGCAGGAGGAATTCTAGCAGAATATCAAGCATGAATCGTGGAACAAAATCTCATATGTAGAGTATAACACATGCGTTGAACATGAAATTCCTTCATAAACATAAGAAAGCAATCATTATGGCATGTTGTACGTAGAAACTTAATGCAAAAGAGCATGAGAACAATAATGCTCAACAGATCTTAAACATGAATTAGTAAAATCATAAAGTACACTTACCTTAACCTGATCTATTATTTTCTCCCTTACTCTGATCGGATTGAGGATCACTTAGAAATTTTTATCTCCCTCTTTTTCCTTCTCCTTTCTTTTCTTTTCTACTACTCGTAGTGCCCTCCGTTCGTTCTTCTTTCTTTTCCTCTCCATCTCTGCTCCTTCGTGTCCCTTGTTTCTCTATATCTCTAAACTTGCTCATTAACCTAGTCCCAATATTTATAGGCAACAGGGTAGGTGAGAGTAGGTGGGGATAGGTCACCTACTTCTGATATTTGTTCAAATTTCCTTTCTAGAAGGTTCTGGATCAATAGAGTAATTGGGGCAGGTTACCTACTCTGATTTGGCCAATCTGGACTTTAATCAAAATTGGCCATCAAGCTAATCCGATCAACTTACCCAACCGGTCAACGATTCATTCTTACCATCAATGTACTCCAGTCAACTCTCTTAACTGATCATCATTCCAAGTCCTCAGTTGTTACTATTTTTCTAAGTCCTTGGTCTTTATCATAAATCCTCAGTTGTTACTATTTATTTGAAGTCCGCGGTTTCTTGGGCATTTCGGTTATTTCTCAATATTTCGGTCAATGACTATAAATTTGATTATCTCCTTTATTCCAGATAGCTCATCAATTCAGTCCAGTTAACTTTCAAACTCCAGACAGCTCCATAATTTTCGAAAAGCTTATCTAATCCGCCCAGCCATCCTAACTGGCCATCTACTTCTTCAATTGCTTTGTCATTAAAGCTGGTCAACGATACACCAGATCCAGTCAGCTTTTCTAGTATGGTCGACATTCCATTCTTGTTATCTATCTTCTTTGAAAATCCTCTCCGAAAATTTACTCAATCCGCTCCGAAAATCCTCTCATTAAAGCTGTGAGGACCCGAAACCGAAAACATAATTACTAGATGTGATTAAGGTGATTAATATCGG
>JAODPA010011991.1:17593-39015 GCA_025585075.1 Nepenthes mirabilis | reverse complement strand
TATTTTATATAGTTTTATTTAAAAAAATTGGCACATTCTAAACCCAGCTAGCATTTGATATGCATGTGCACATTTTGATCAAAATATCCATGTCTAAGGTGAACCCAAGCTACGCATGAGTTTCATGTATAAAAAACGTTCACGCCTAATGTACATTTGAACTATACTTGAGTATCGTTTATAAAAAATGTCCACACTTTATGTACACTTGAGCCACGTATAAACTTTATTTATTTAGAATGATCGCGTGTGATGTATACTTGACTATCACACGTGTGCTGCGGTGTGGCCCTTGTTTTTAAACATGAGCTATGCTGTACTGGTTGGTGACACAGCACAACCGACCTAGTGTAGTGCGAGCCACATGCTTTGTTGAGCTGGGATATACAAATCTCATGCGTTGTGCTATCACAAAGTGATTATATCGGGCGCTTTGGATAAATTGGCCATGTTAGTCCGGCATGACCCATTTAACACCACCATTCCAAACCACTCGCTACGTCGGTTGATAGTTGGGAATGCCAGACCTACCACAAATCAACTAAATCAAACTCTAAGCAAAGAATGTCAACCTACCGAAGAATCTTGTGGGGCCAGCCAGGCTTCCAAAAAGCATGCCTTCTTGTCCAACCAATGAAAGCGGCTGAGCCTACTCACCTAACCTAAGATGGATCTATAAAAAAGACGACATGGCTATCATAGAATGAATGACAGATCACGCCTTCCAGAAAAGTAATCAGGAGCCACAATTAAAAATGTGAAAGAAAAGGACCGCACAAAGCATCTGACATGACAACTACCAAAAAGACAAAAGGTAAGAGGGCCAGAAAGAGTAACTTCTTGGAAGGTTGCCTAACAGGAAAATTCACTGCCGGCCTGAAGAGGCCCTCAGCCAATGTAAGAATCTTCGTTTTGAGACCTTTTGACCTTTATTTTGGAACGACGACTCTTCTCTCCCCCCCCCTCTCTCTCTTACTTTATAAATCTCGAACACTCACGAGCATTGCTAACGCGTATGACATCGATATAGGCTTCGAGCATTTATTTTCTCCTTCTTTGATGAGTATTTTTCCTCACAGCCATTCAGCACATTAACTCCTGAAATATTCAACCTATTTATTCTACCGTGCATTTAATTAATCAAAAAAGGACATTCCTAGGTAAGGTTTTCTGTTTCCCATCAGGGATCAGTTTCCACAGCCACCTTGCCATTATTCGTCCCCCTTGAAACATGCTCAAGGACCCTTAACAGTCCTTCCTGTTGTTCCTCTAACCACCTCACATGGTCGTGGCAAGTCAGACACCTACTTGTTAGGCTTCTCACTCCGCTCACTCGCCCACGGGATCAACAGGCTGCTACCTAACTTCTTCCCAAAACTGGCGGATCAACTTTCTTCTTTCCCAGTTCCAAAATATTCATGCCACTTACTAGCTTAAACGAGGGGACATATAGGGGAAAATCCCTGGTGCCCTCCTAACATAATGGTTTACTTGGTCCTACTCATGATTGAAGTTTCAGGATCCAAAGTTTGCTCGCAGGTGGGCTATTAGCTTGGCAGGTTGAACTTGAACTTTGGAACACATCACTACAAATCCACATGAATGGTTTCTGTGATGCTATTTAATATCTATTTAACTCAGGCATAATAATAATAATAATAATAATAATAATAATAATAATAATACACCAAAAAGAATTCATCATTACAATAGTTGGATAAGGGTACAGTAACCTCAACACAGAGAACTAAGAGGCTGCAAAATTTGCAATTGCGTCCACTTCCTGCTGTAAAAGAAGAGCATCAATGAATATAGCTAGGCTATCTCCTTCCAGCACATCATTTACCGAATGGTGAGTGATGCCAACACGATGATCAGTGACACGCCCTTGAGGGAAATTGTATGTGCGGATGCGTTCTGACCTATCACCACTACCAATCTGTACAATATGCCAGGTGACAAGAACTTTTGAGGACGAACCCAACAAAATGTACAAGAGCTACAAAATAAGCCAAGTAAAGCCTTGTGATAAGCTTTTCATAGTCGGTCTCTCAACTTGTGTGGATCTCAAAGAATCAAATATCAGAACAAGCCATTACTGAGGAAGAGTGGAGATCAAGCTGTTTATCATATAACTAATACAACTGAATTTAATCAGACACCAGGCTTATCAAGCTTGGTTTCTAAGTATCATTGAACTTGACTTGTAAGATCAAATAATCTCAGGTTAGACTCAAGAAGATTTGCACATCTATGTTGGGATAAGAAAGGTTTCAAAAATTTAGATCCCTCACAAAGTGGTCCTTATACCTGCTCAGCTCTAAGCCTTGATCGATTGGTCTGAATCCTAGATCTCTCAATTTCATACAACTTTGCACATAGCACTTTGAGCGCTTTGGCCTTGTTCTGCAAAGTAAGCAAGAGAAAGGAAAGAACATAAGTAGTAGTAACACAATATTGTGCACATAACTTTCAAAGTATTTGAATGGCACAAAAGAAAAATATAAATACGAAAATGGAGGGGGGTAGAAGAAAGGGGAAGCAGAAGTATTACATACAACTTGCAAGATAAGGCCTGCAAATAACTGCTGCATATGAGTTGGACACATAACTGGTTCATTATCTACCAGTTTAGAAAACAATCACTAGCATAGGTTACATAATCGGTATCGGTCGTGACTGTCAGAATCGCATATTGGCGAGATTTATTTATATCGAACGTATCAGATACAAAAAAAATATTAAATCTTAATACTATTTAATCATATTTTACATATTTTTTAGTCCATATGGAATCAACATTTTAGTAACAAATGATATGATAGCAAATAAGAAAATGACGAAAGTACTACGGATAATTTAATTCTGGCAAGAAATTTGCAACAAGCAATGAGAAGACTACAATTATGCAATACAAACCGAAATTGAAATTGTGAGCTTATGGTTTAGGTATAGTTATGTTGTAACAAATTTGAAGAAATGGAAAGATTTGAGTGGTTCTACAACAGGATGCTGAATAAAAATGAAAAAAAAATAAAAGCAGAGTAAAATGTCTGTGATATGGCATATTAGGGGCAGATACCGAAATATAGTGACCAACACCTCATTCCATGATTGCTAGCCAATGCAACTCAAACAATATTAGGTGATAAATATAAAGTCAAGATGCAAATTCTGGCTATTGCCATAACACAGCCCAGCTTCTTTGATCTCAAGGCCTATCGCTCACCAGACACCAGGTCAAGGCTGGATTTATAAGCTGGAAACAGGTTTGGCTGGGTCAGGGATTAGGAGTATATCTTCACAGATGGACTACGAATGGCTCATCCTGAGTTGTGCCACCACCATATCAGGTTAAAGTTTATGGCGCGCTCCACCATCTCAGGTTAAAGTTTCCATAAACCTCAACAATGTCAGGTTAAAGTTTCCATAAATCCCTTTGCATAGAGAGAGAGAGAGAGAAAGAGAGAGAGAGAGAGCCATCATGGATAAAAACAAGGATAATTAAAGAAGCTGCAATATGAGGCATCAATGGCATGCAGTTAGCACTAGATCCCTAAAATTCTGTGATTGATAAATCTTCTGGTCACATGCCTTCCCATTTGCTGATTATTAGCCTTCCAAAAACAATAAGAAGCTGAAATAAAATGTGCGTGTAGCTAAACAAGTTGGGAGGGACGGGAGATTATAAACCAAGATTTGATGAGGTATGGAAAAACAGAGGTCTTGTCCTGAATATAGATGGGATGGAGTATCACCAAGGTTGGAATGTGGGAGCTTGGTATGAGAGCTTGCTAAAAACTAGTAAAAAATCGGCAATCCCTAAATGCCCGCACTCCCAATCGTCTAGATGAGGCATGGCCAATGGCTGTGCTGCACATCCAACGAGAGATGTGCAATCTCTAACTCTTTATTTTCCTCAAATGAGGCAAAGTAGGCAAACTCTTTATTTTCCACATCTTACTCTCTCATTACAAGTATTGTGAACTTCTTCAAAGTAGGCAAAGATTGGAATAAACGAAAACCAAATATTCGGCCTGTTTTGGAATCATTTTATTTGTCCACAATGAATAGACAATAGAATAAGTGTATATTTGATTGGTGGGAATAGAAATTTCATTCCCACCTTATTCCCAGTGGAATATTTATTCCACTATTTGGTTAATTTTTGACAAGAAATAAATATTTTTGGAAGAATATTTATTTCTTCAACTTGGAAAATAAAAAATACCACATACTCTTAGGTATTTTTTATCCTATTCCTCATACTATTATTACATACTAAATATAGGAATATAAATTCCTAACTCTATTCCCATCTTATTCTATTCCCTGGAAATAACTATTCTATTCTTACATTATTCTATTCCAATAGCCAAATACACCATAAGTGCTCCAACTTCTCTCACAACCTTGATGATGAAGATTGTTGCACAAATAGCTCTAAAGTTAAGATTCAGAGCAAAAGTGCACTTAGACGATAAACAATCTACCAATTTTTTGGATCCATTATATAGTGATAAATAACAACATTAATATTTACAAATTAGTTTGCCCTTGATAAAATTTTGCATATTCCTCTCATATTCTAACATATAATCTCCTTATATTCAAACACTCCCCTGAAGATAGAGCATATATGATCATGCCAACTTGTTACAAATATATTTAATACAAATATTAGAAAAACAAGATGAAAATATCAGCTAGCTATTCACCAGTTCTAATATGCTTAATTTGAACACAACTTTGTTGAAGTTTATCATGCATAATGTAACAATCCATCTCTATATGTTTGGTAAGTTTATATAATACTGGATTTGATGTGAGGTGTATTGTTACCTGAATATTGCATCACAGTTGAGATGGTCTCATATTCTTACATCGGATCGACTCTAGTAACTAATAGATTCACATTACTTTGCATGTAACATTTGTTAGTGAAAGATATTTTTATTCAACGCTTGATCTTGTAATTACATTCTATTTCTTACTTTTCCGAAATACCATATTCCCTCTAATGAATACAAAATATCTAGTGGTAGATTTTTGACCTTAAAGTGACCTGGCCCAATCAACATTAGAGAATCCTTCCATACAAGTGTGACTGTGATTACTATGCAAGACCTGTCCTAGTGTACCTTTAAGTACCTTATAATATGTATAGCTATCTCTCAATGTGGGAAATGAAGAGGACATAAATTGACTCATCAAACTTACGGAGAATATAATATCCAATTGAGTCATAACAAGGTAATTAAACTTACCAACCAATCGATAATACTGTTTTGATTTAATAAAAATCTTCTAACCATCCAGAGATAACTCCATTCTTAGATCCATGGGTATATTGCAATGTTTTATATCCTACATGCTAGCATCTCAAAGCAAATCTAGGGTGTACTTTCATGCGATACAAAGATGCCTCGTTAACACTTCACAACTTTAATACCAAGAAAATCCCACAAGTTTCTCAATGTCCTTAGTTTGAAAATGATTGTGAAAAAAAACTGAGGTTGGCAATATCAATGTTATCACTAAAAGTGATCACAATATTATCCTAGTAAAATGCACCCAGTATTATATTGACGATAGAAAGTCAAGCATCACTATTACAATAAATGATACCAACCTTAAGAACTACCTCACTGAATCTGCCAAACCAGGCATGTAGTGACTGTTTTAAATCATATTAACTTTTTCAAACGACACACCTAAACTCCCTTAAGCAACAAACCCATGTGGTTGTTCAAGATAAACTTTTTTTTCTTGAATCCATTGATGCATAGCCACAATAGATATAAAAATGCGTACAAATGTCAATTTGGCCATCAAAGAAAATTTATTAATATAATCCAACCTATATGTCTGTGTATAACCCTTAGTTATCAGCCAGCACTTTAATTGTGCTAAGAAATCATCTAGATTAGCTTTTATTGTATAGATCCATTTACAGCCAATGGGTTCCTTTCCAATTGGTAAAGAAACCAAGTCCGATGTTTGATTTTGCTCAAAGGCAAACATCTCCTCCTCCATAGCTATCCACCAACTAAAGTGAGAAATCGCTTCGAAGATAGTAAAAGGCACAATAAATGAGTCCAAAGATGACACAAAGGTGCATAAGGAGGGCGAAACATTATCATATGGAATAGTAGCAAATAAAGGATATTTAGCACAATTGCAATGACTTTTTCGTAAGGCAAACAAAGTATCCAAGTCAATAGTCAAGGGAGTCCTACGATCTATAGACATGAGGATCAAATCGTCAAGCGCGGACTTAGGAGCATCTATGGAAAAAGAACCAAACATTGGACAAAGACCATGAATCTAAGTCTGAGAAACAAACGGTGGTGGAAGAGGTAAGATAGACCATGACGTGTGATGTGATGGACAATAAACTCATCAATAGGAATAGATGATGGAATATAAGGGGAAAAGTCTTGGAACGGAAATAGAGTAGACTCTTGAAACAAGATATCAAAAGACACTAGAAATCATATTAAGTCGAGGGGAAACATTAACACCCTTTCTTGGTTCGGGTATGTCCTAGGAAAATACACTTAAGTAATTTAGTGTCAAGTTTAGTTATATGTGGTCAAATGTCTCGAATTTAGCATATACATCCAAAAACTCTTGGTGGGGTTTTCAAGTAATAAAAGATGATGCAAGATCTGACCCTAAAGTACATCAAATAGCATATGAGTAATGAGATAACCAACAGTTAGTATAACTTTATTCTAAAAGAACTTAAGAACTCTCATATGAAAAAGGAGAGCACAAGAGACTTCTAATGTAAGTCTATTCTTTCTTTTAGTAGGGTATCGAGATAACAGGTTTGACAAAGGATGTTATGCTGAGATAAAAATATAATAAATTGAGTAGACAAGTACTCATGAGCATTTTCACTTGGTAAGGTTCTCTAGTTAAAGAAGAGAATCGATTTTGAATTTCAGCATAAAAGGTAAAAAAGAATGAAAATAACTTAAAATGACTTTTCATTAAATATAATCAGGTAATTCAAGAATAGTCATCAATAAAAGTAACAAAATAACAAAAGCAACTTTTAGAAAGCACAAGGCATGGACCCTAAATATCTGAATGGACCATCTCAAAAGGAGCATAAGCTCGTTGATTAACACTCAAAATAATATTATATGCAATGATGTATAGCAAATTGACAAAACTCATGAAATAAGGTGGGCATAGAGTGAAGACTGCGGCATAATTACTTTAAACTTGATAACGAAGCATGGTCTAACTAATAGTGGAGCTCAAGAGGTGACGAAATGACAATGAAGCAAACTAATAAGAGATGGTCTTACATCTAGCACAGATAGACCTCCTAAATCGCAACCCTTACCAATGATCCTCCTTGTTGTAAGATCAAAACTTCACAACTAGTTGTAGAAATGATAATACAATAGTGATTTTACTGATAGATAATAGGTTAAATAGACATAACAGCAAATGTAATATGGGTCAAAGAGTAATAGTAGGGGTTGAGTAAATAACATCAATTACAGCAACCTAGGAAGCACGGACACTCTTTTGTAACAGCAAATTATAAAATTATTCAAGTGTCCAAAATATGTCAGGACATATACGGTGCGTATCTGAAACATGTCGGACAAAAAAAAAACAGTGGGCTATTTTGTAAATTTTTAAAAATATGGGCTATTTTATAATTTTAAAAACTTAAAAATGTACATCTCCTTTTTATTTCTACTAATAGTCCCTACTCCCTAGGAATATCTCACAGTCAATAGAGGCTCCTTCTTTTGTGATAGGCAATACTATTTTTTACCAAATTTTCATAGAATATAGAGTCATGACCCAAAAAAGAGGAGATAAATACGGGAGTGAAACAAATGAAGGTGATAACACAACTAATCTTTCATAGAGCAAGAATTGAATTTTTTTCATCACAGATGAATGCAATAACCCACATAATGGCATTCATTAATTATAAAAATTTATAAACCATAATTTTAGTTTATATGTCTCAAACGTATCGTGTTCTTAATTTTTATAAAATAGCGTATTGGTGTATCAGTCTGGTGTCGTGTCTGTGTCTCGTGTCAGTGTCTGTACTTTATAGACAACAACCATAACTGAAGAACTATCAATCATAGCAATAGCAAAGAGACTAGAGCATGGTCTATAATAACATAATATACCTAATGTCCTAGTCATATAATTAAAGACATCAAAGTCAATGACTCAAATCTAGGATACAGTCAAGAAATAGGTAGTAGGGTTACCTTTTCTGAATGAGAGTAGTAATGGAAAATGTATCTTGGTCAGCTAGTTAAAAGGAAACAATTATTAGCAAATAGAGTGGCTATTTCGACCACTAGTGTATGTAAGAAATTAGGATCTCCTCTAGAAGAGACCATAGCAAACCACTTAAATGGAATTGAGCTTGCCGTATAATTTCTATCATTTGTTCCATGTATGACTGATGCCACTACAATGAAAACATGTAAATTTTCTATCTTAGCAGCAACTATTCTAGCCTATTCCAGGTGAGGTGTGACTCACTAAAGATGTTTGGTCTATGAGACCAACAGATGGCAAGACATCATGATTAATATGGAAAATGCGAGAAAATACATTAGTTAAAGAGGTTACTGTAATACCTACCAAAATTTGGAAGCAAGTAGAGTCAAAATCAGGTCAAAGACCAACTAGGAAACACAAGATAACTAACTGTTCATGTTGTTCCCCATATTTTCTTCACATCACAGGAGATTGCTATAAGAAAATTCAACTCTTCATAGAGCCTCCTAAAATAAGTAAAGTAGTTAGTTATACTATAGTTTTTTTGATCTACACGAAAAAATGATTTGGACAATGGATGCAAATATTGGTGATATGTAAAGTATCAGATAATATATATCGGTATCAAGGCCCCTTAATACGAATACTTCTTGATGCTATGATAATATTATAATATACTTCCATATTGGCTGAAATATAGGCCAAATCAACCCTATTAACTTATGATTTTTTTTAAAAAAATTTTATCTGATATATTTAATATTGATTTGTATTGTTTGATAAACATAATATTGATATTTTCTTCAATAATTTGGACATATCAAACATTCTAAAAATGTTATATTCCATAGAATAAATCACAGATAAGTTCTCCCATTAGTCCTCGACAGTATTTATGAGCTACGAGAATACCCTTAGCTCCATAGAGTAGATCAATTGAGTATTTTTAGGAGTGCATCTTCAAGAGTCCACAATTTTTCCCCAAGTGGATCAATCGATCAAATTGGGAGGGTTGTCAAGATATGAACCTCTTTGTCCATGCCTTGGTATGGCAAGTAGGACAATCTTCCTCTAATGTTAATAATTTGTGTCGTCAAGAAATTAATTAGTAATTTAAGAGGACATAAAAGAAATAGTTTTAGAGGTAGCACCGTGGGACATAGTCATTAAATAATAATCATTATAGTAACTTTAAGAAATCTCCAAAGAGAGATAAAAGAGAGAACTTCTTCTGGACTCATGACTTGTCCTCTACAATCAAGAACAAACAAGACTTCTCAAAGAGAAGAGAAACAAACATAACAAAGTGAAATAGAACAAAACTTGCGGTGGGACCTCCATGAATCTGAATAAGACTCCTCCATGATCAAGAACAAGACCAAGATAAAGAACAACACTTCCACCGTGACTCTCGCTGCAACTGCTGATAGCCACACAAACTTAAGAACACACAAGTCAAAAACCACCATGAAGCAGTGAAGAACCAATACAATGTTGGCGAGACCAAAAATAAAAAATATCACAAATACATGGATTTTGCTTTGACCCATTCTTACAGAAGCCTTATCAGGCATCAATTACCTCAAAGGATATGAGAAAAGAGACTAATCACTCCCAAAATTTTTGAATTGGACAAGAAAGGACCAAATCTAGGTAGCCAAACCCTAGATCTAAAAGAAGGAATGCAAAATCACTAGCAACATATGAAATCATCGAGGCATTGGCTATACTTGGTGAGGCATATTGGATGCTGACAACAACGGTGGTAGCAGCTTTTAAATCTCTAATACCTCATAAGTAGTGAGAGAGATTAAGAGAGAAACCTATCCAGGGTTAGGCTATTCTTACTCATATAGAGTTATTTACATACATTATAAATTATTAAGTTACTCTTCTAAGGAATCCACCACAAGGAATATCCTTCAACATATTTCTCTCATTGTCTAACAGAATATTCTCCTTTTATTCTAACACTAATCATAGGTAAATTGTCATGTTGTATTCATTCTTGGAACATGATTTCTTTAAAAAGGCATTTGGCTCACTTGTTTTTGTTTGTTCTCCCTAAGTAGCAAGAGTGATGTTCCTTCCCAAGGCTTCGAACAACGAAAGATCTCATTGTTTTAGTTTTCGTAATTATTTTTGTACTCATTAACTCCTTATTTAAGTTATCAATTTGATTACTTTTGTACCATGAATGTAAAAATAATGAAATGTTAATATATTGAAATAAAAGAGAATTTTTGGGACATCCTAAGATATTTGCATTGAATAGTTTAGAAGGCTGATTTCCAGCTTCATAATATGAGACGTAAGGTAGTAGCCCCTTGAGTTATAACAAAGGCTCCAGATATTACTGAGTTCAAGGAGAGGGATGAAGTTCCAGAAAAAAAGGAATCAAAGTTTAGAACAAGAGCTCACCGAAGGCATGTTAAGAACCCCAATGACCCTAGGTGTAGTGAACTCCCATTACTCCAAACTAGGGTCAGCAAGATGGCCGAGGCACTAATTTGCTGACACCATTGCACATCAAACCTACAACAGAAGCAAAGCAACCATGACACCAAAGGTGTCACATGCCAAGAAAGGAGCAAAGAGTGAAGGTTTGCCTCTCTGTTACTGCCTCGAGCTGTGAGTCACACTAACAGAGGTCTAGGGACGCAACATTGCAACAACTGGCACACTAGACAACTGAATAAGAGCAGCTGACTTGTCTAATTAGAAATGATCCATAAAGGTACCCCAGCAATTAGACAGGCCATACCCCTATTTCCCTATTCAAATCTTTTCCTGCCTAGGGTCACTAAGATTCCTTCCTTCATAAAAGGAGGCCTTCAGCAGACCCAATAAGAGATTGGGAAACGACAGGGAACATCTTAAAACATGAGGAAATACTGAGACACAATCTGGAGATAGCTCGGAAAAAACCTTTCAATGGTTTATGAAAAAACCACTCTTTTGCTCATCCAATCCCAGAAAGATAAGCCTCCTCAGCTTAACAGAATAATAAAGATCTGAGAAATTTTCGGGAGAGAGCATTAAAGCCCCTCCGGGGAAAATTTCACAAGCCTTCCCCATGGTGTCTCACCTGAAACAAAGGGCTTTACACGACCCACTCAGTAGCTATCAGTTATTATGGCTTGCTCACAAAAAGGGACCAGTCTCAGTCAATTTGGTCAATGGACCAATCAGAGCTTGGAGTCAAACCTCCCAATAGCCAAATTACTTCCTCTGAAGTGGGACCCTCATGCCGATCTACAACCAGATCTGCCTTACTCACCAGGAGTAAATAATCCTCTTGCAATGACCCCATGTTTTCCTATCTTTAACATCAGGTAAATGTCCTCCACAGACTTGCCTACTCCTATGTCTTCTAAGTTTCCCATCTTAACCAATACAGTATACTGACTTAAGCATCAAATAGGTTCCTGTAGGAAGAAACTCCTGTGCCCTCGACCGCATGTCTCGATTGTGATGTGTAAGGTCTATATTCCAAGACTTGAGACGTACTCAACCTAGGAATGATGGCTTCCCATGTTAAATATCTAATACAAGGATGCATCAAGATTCTATCGCTACCCTGTTCAAATATAAGTTTTAAAGGCAGAGCAAGGACCTTCTAACCATGGCTGTCAACATAAGAAATTAAAACCTTCCTTTTATGCACATTTGATATATTAATATAACACATTGGATACAAGGGTCTGTCAAATATAAAATACCATACTCCTGAGAGTGACATGTATATATCAAAGGAACAGAAAATGTATTATGGTCGAGTAACTATTCCATGGAATTCAAAAATAAGTACATTCAGCTAAAAGATCAATAGTCATGGAGGCAAGAGTTCTGACAGGTTAATAGTGTTTACCATGTGCTGAGACCGTTCATCTTGGATAGCTACTGTCATCCCAGATGGCATATGAGTTATCCTCACAGCACTATTTGTAGTATTTGCATGCTGACCACCTGAACCACCAGATCTATAGGTATCTATTCGCAGATCTTCATTCTTCAATTGGGCATCCACCTGCCAATTAATCCAAAATATATACAAAATATGTCCCATACTGTACTCAACATCAACTTCAAACTGAAGGGGAAGAAGGGAAGTTTTATCCTAATACCCTAAGACATTCTACCTTTTCTTATAATCCATCAATAATCAGGTCCTTTAATCTCGTACCATGGCCTTTGGGTCAAAGGAAACTAGATATGAATCCTTCAGTAATAAAGGGGAAGAGGAGATTACATAAGGATGCTAGTACTTCAAAAGTTATATTTGAGGTTAAATTTACACCAGAATAATGATTTAAGGTACTCGAAAGGTAAAAGATAAGATTGGTTCAATACAAGAGGCTTCCACACCATAGGGTCTAGAAAAAGAGATATATATATTGTTACCCCCATATATCAAAACAGAGAAGTAGTTTTCGTACTTTAACTAGTGATCTACATATCAAAACGGTGCAATCTTACTGTTGAGTCAGACTTACCTTCCAAGCGATTACCACAATCCTCATAAATATTCTCCACTATGTTTCACAATCAACAATTGCGTGCAAAATAGATCATAAAGGGGATAACCCCAGAAACTCTCTTATTCTAGTTTGGAAAATTAACCACTACTATTTTGACCACTTTAACTCCAAGTTATTAGATTAAAAAATAATCCAAGGCCACAATATAATGAAATGTAAGAGAGTTGAAGAGCAAAAGAAAAAACATCAAAGTATTGGAGTGCAATCAATTATGTTCCACCATTGGCACGAAAAAGAAAAAAAAAAATTAAGTAAAATAAAACAGATCATACAGTTACATACTACAATAAAATACTATGGAGTATCTACCACATTTTTTTATGTTGAAAAAGAATTCTACTTTTGAATAACTTAACAAATCCTGGGACCAAAACCCCATTCCATCTCCCTCTTAAAGGAGGAAAAACCTTCAGTAGAGGATTGGAGTAGAATAGCACCTCATCAGCCTGAGGGAGGATGGCAACAGATACAGCACTGGTGTGAATTCGCCCAGATTTTTCAGTTACAGGAACACGCTGCCAAATGGAAAGAAGACAAAAGTGAATCATAATCCCCACACATAGGTCAGTGTTACGCTTTAGAGGGCAGTGGTAATACTTGAACTCGGTGAATACCGCTCTCAAATTTCAATTGTCCATATGCACCAGGTCCTGAGATCGCCCCACTAGCTTCCTGGCACGTAACCCAGAAGTCACAATTCATTTGTGAACAATAAGATTTCCCAAACAATTAGCATCCATTATCTCAGCGATGTATCTGATGGGGTCAGGCGTGATGATAACCCCAGACTAAGATGGAAACCAATGCAAAAGTGACATGAAACTCTGGGACTACCTTGTATCCTTTAAGATCAGACTCTGTTATATTTACCACTTCAAACATCCACCCGTTCCTTTGTGAGTATCTTTCATACCTGTTGCGATTAGACAGATCATAGTCATCAAGGCATTCACAGAAAACTTTGAAAAGAAAAACGACCAGTACCTCTAGTCCATCAGAACTTACATTTTAAATATTTCCATTGCAAATAAAGAAGCCTCTTCCCCTCCAGCTCCTATTTCATCATTTTTGATAGTTACATAAAATGAAAAGGGGTTGCAGAAAGGGCATGTGAAAGATATCACTTACCTGCTCTTACCTCCAGAATGCAGTCCCTCTCATCAGCATCATCTTTTGGTAGCAATGATTTCAGAAGCAAAGACTGCAGTCTTCTCTCTTCCTCTGTAGCTTCACCAAATTCCTCAGCAGCCATGTTTAGTATATCTCTATCTTCCAAACATTCAATCATCAATGACTTCAGATCCTTGATTTCCTATAATGTAAACAAGGGCAGAAACCTAAAATATAACATTCTTCTAAAAAAGAAAGAACATTGAATCTTTTGAAATCTCTGTTCCAAATAATATGAAGCTACATATATTTGCAGTTTTTTTCTCCTGAATGGTAAGAAACAAAAATCATTAAAGGTGCCTAGTTGGCAACTAAATGATATCAAACATGTTTGGCTGCTAGAATGAAATAAACGAAGATAAAAAAAGTATTGCATAGGAACAAGACTAGCCGCCAAAAGCTAACCCATCAACACAAACAGCATACCTGGAATTAGAATATGGAGTAGAAAAAGAATGATTAACCCAAGACAGAAATAGATGTCAATAACCAACACTAAAATTTCAGAAAATTCTTCTTCCCCACTCTAGAGACAATGTCATTCCTCACCTCCCAAAGAAGCTACTGCTTTCCCTGGTTTAAGTTCTGAATAAATAACATGTCAATAAGATAAATTCCACAAAGGGGATACTGATGATCAAAGACAACCATGTCAAAAATACCCCCTATTTTCCTACTTTATTCTAGTACAGAGTCAGAGAATTTTTTGTTGCTTCACCAAATGGATCATGTATCCATATGTTCAAATAGATCAACATATATATTAAAGCATAATATTTTGTACCAATAATAGTAGATTGAATCACTTATGTTCTTGCTCATTACATAGATTTGTTAAACTAAAGGGAATGGCTTGATTAGGTGTGATAGACAAATAAAAGGAAAAATATATTAGATATTAATCAATAGACAAAGGGAAAATAATAATTGATCAGTATAGTTGCTGATGACCCAAAAGAAAAAGTCCATCCAAGGATTTGGCCCATAAAAGAATAGAGGCCTAGTCGGCCCATACGGCCCAAATCGGTGGACATACCCATTGACCCTATCCGAGCGGTTTGCTCCTTGAAGGAAGACAGAACCAACACCAATGGTTGAAGCGATTTTTCTTCTCTTATCTGGATTCAATCGTCTTGGGCGCCGGTTGGAACCGTTAGCTAAACGGTGTCTTATCCACCCGATGATTTCCTAGACGGTTGACAGGAAAAATCAACCGTCCTCTAACTTCTATAAAAACCCCTCCTTTCCAATAATAAAAGAGGATAACGCTCAGTAAAACAAAAACTAAGACATTCTAAAACATTAAAAACGCACACACTCTCTCTTTCACTAAGATGCTTTCTGAAAAGTGCAAACCACAAACAAGAATTATTTTTACAAGTATTTACACTTGCATCTTCCTTTTCCTTTCCTCAAAGGAAGATACTGACTTGAGTGTCAGAGGATTTATCGGGGAATGAGTCTCATCAATCATTTTACTGTACTCTATTGTATTACACAGGATTCAGATTAAGAGTATACGAAGACTGGACCCCACTTCAGACCCGACGGACAATTCTTGGCACCCTAATCCGTACTATAATTCGGATCAGAGGACGTATCATTGGCATCATTTGTGGGAAGTGACTAAAAAGTTCGACTACCACACTTCTGTAAAAGCCAATATGGTGAACACACAAGTATAAATCAATGCACCAGTCAGAGATACCATTTCATGTGGCAACTGCCCTCCTATGGGGAGTTAGGTGGATAATCATCCCGACCGCTACGTACGGGCACTTGTAATGAGAATGGATAGTATTTCCAATGTCGTCCAAATCATTTGCACACGACTTGATGAGCGGCCGAAGGAAACTCCATCTTTCACCTCCTAAACAGCAACTTCCGAGTGAAGGAAAAGGGGAAGGAAGTGCCCGACTGATAAGGGTCGATGACCTGAAGATCTCGAGACTAAAGTAGTCTCAAGTAATAAAGTCCTGACACGCTTGGAGGGTCGTCTGAGTTACAGGACTCGCAAGGACAGACCTGAGAGGCGAAATCCTCGCTATTCTTGTGACGATAGAAAGCCTTCATACCAAGCAGGAGCTTCTTACAGTGCACGCCCTCCAAAGGTTGTGAGCAGTCCAACTTTTCAGGCCACGCAAAGCCCTTTGGAATTAAAAACCTTCCTCAACGAGAAGAAGATAGCAACTCCTCCCAAGATGGAGGAGAAGGTTGAAAAAATATGACAGCACGTTTTTGGAGGAACGCTAGAGGACAAGCCGCTAACTTGCGGAGATCTCTATTCATGATGGAGATCCGAACCCATCTTCTCCCACACAAGTTCAAGATGCTGGCCCTAGATCTCTACAATAGAAGTATCGATCCGATGGACCATCTAGACCATTTCTACACTTTCCTGAGCTTTCAAGGCCTGGACAAGGCAGCAACATATCTGTGCTTCTCCTTGACTCTCAAAGGGGATGCTCGAGCATGATTCTATCGATTTTAGCCAAACACGATTCGGACATTCCGAGATTTGGTCAACTATTTTTTATCCTAATTTGCCTTCAATCGGAGAGAGGAGAAGCAACCATGGCATCTGACTCGGGTTAAGCAAGGGCTAAATGAAAGTTTGAAGAAATTCTTGACTAGATTCACGACCGAGGTCAAGAAGATACCCAAGCTCACCGATGAGGTGAAGCTAAGTGCCTTCATATCAACTTTGGAGTTTGAGGACTTCTTCAAGCATCTGACCTACAAAGACCCTCAAACCGTTGGAGAGGCCGAGACTATCGCTAGAGCCTACATAGCGGCCAAAGAGGCTAATGAAGTGAAGTAGCTAGACCGTATGGACTATTTCCGCCAAAGGACGGTGGATGAAAAGAGGAAGAATGATGACCACATGGTCCCTATGGACCAAGGAAGCAGCAGAAGTCCGAGCCGACATCACGAAAGGAGTTCAGGCCCCTAAACTTGACTCCTTGAATGACTTTCGCACCAATATCTTAATACAGATTTGAGATGAAAAGTTTTTCAAATGGCCGAAGGAATTGAAGAATCCAAACGGAGGTGATCAGTCAAAGTACTGCTATTACCATAGGTGTGGAGGCGACATCATTGAAGACTGTTGGACGTTACAAGAGATTGAAGAGTTGATCCGGACAGGACACCTCGCTCGTTTTCTGTAAAGACCTAGACAGACTTCCGGAGGAGCAAACGGGGATGAAGCCGATCAGTCAAGAAAAGAGTGGCAGCTAGGGTTGTGAACATGATTGCAACACAACTAGCCTAGGATGACACCCCGGAATGCTCCAAAAGGGCTGCCGGCCACAAGAAGCCAAGGGTAGGAGTTAGGGATAATGTCATTAGTGTTAGTAACGAAGATATGACACATGTAACCTCCCTACATTCTGATCCTTTGGTTGTATCTACACTCGTCTCTAATGGTAGCGTGAACTATCAGTTGAAGCAAGTATTTATTGATAATAAAAGTTCAAGAAATTTACTTTATCTCGATGAGATTAAAAAGAAGTCAAAAAAAACCCACCAAGGGACCCTTATATGGATTGGACAACGAGCCGGAGCCTGTTCAGGGGGTCGTCTAGCTTGAATATATGCTGGGCACCTATCCAAGTACGGCTACTAAGATGCTTTCTTTCTTGATAGCAGACCTTCCCTAGGTCTATAACACTATCTTTGGACGTCCCTGTTTAACAGTTTTTGTAATAGTGACTTTGATCTTCATTTGAAGATGAAGTTCCCCACTCCATATGGCATAGGAGAGGTCCTTGGTGATCAAATGACCAGGCGGACATGTTACTTGTCCCAGATTACTCAAATAACCCCCGATCAACTAATAGAGGACCTTAGCTTCCGTGACGAGACCACTTTGTTGCAAGCGTAGTCTGGAGAATCTACAGACCGGATCCCTTTGGACTCCAATGATTTAGAGAAGTACATTTGGATGGGAAGTTCTCTGCTAAAACCCCTCTAAAGCCAACTTATCAGTTTTCTTCGATAGAATGCTGACGTTTTTGCTTCGACACCTAGCGGCATACTAGGAATACCAACTGGAATAATGGTCCATAAGTTGGGCTTAGATCCTGGTCATAAATTTATCCGGTAGAAACGAAAGAATCACTTGGTTGAGAAATTGGTTGCCATTCGTGAGGAGGTGAAGAAACTGCTCGATGCTGGATTTATCAGGGAGATTCAATATCCAGATTAGTTGTCTAACGTGGTCATAGTCAGGAAGAATAATAGAAAGTAGAGGATATGCATCGACTTCATCAACATCAACAAAGCATGTTTGAAGGATAGCTTTCCATCAACAACGATTGATTTGCCCGTAGACTCAATATCCGGATACGAAATGTTGAGCTTCATAGGCACATATTTAGGCTACAACTAGATTCGGATGAATTTAGAAGACGAGGAGCATACGTCGTTTATGGCCAACCAAGGGACATACTGTTATAAAATTATGCCATTTAGACTAAAGAATGCCGATGCCATCTACTAGTGACTCATCAACAAAATGTTCGCAGCCCAGATCAGATGAAATATGGAAGTGTACGTAGACGACATGCTCATCAAGAGTAGATTGACCGACGACCATACTCGCGATCAGGATGAGGCGTTCAATGTCTTTCGGACACACTAAATGAAGCTCAATCTGATAAAATATACGTTCGGAGTGACCTCGGGGAAATTTTTGGATTTCATCGTCTCACATCGAGGGATTGAAACAAATATTGAAAAGATCAAGGTAATCCTCAACATGAACCCACCTCAGACTATGAAGGAAGTCCAGAAGCTCATTAGGAGGCTGGTTGTGCTCTTCCACTTCTTGGCTAAGTCAGCCGAGAAGTATTTGCCTTTCTTCAAAACTTTGAGGGGAACGAAGGCAGCTGGCTTTCAGTGGATGACCGATTGCGAAGTTGCGTTCCGAGAGCTCAATGAGTATTTCTTGAACCCTCCACTTCTTACTTCTCCTCAAGAGGCGAGGAGCTTTATTTATACCTAGTAGTGTCCGACATCACCTTGAGCTCAATTTTGACTTGAAAACAGTTTGACGGATAGCGACCTGCATACTATGTCAACAAGATCTTGACCGGCCCAAAGACCCAGTATTCTCATGCAGAAAGGATGGCTCTAGAACTTATGTATTCTGCCCTAGAAACTCTGATATTATTTCCAGGCACACAAAATTGTTATCCTACCAGACCAGCAGTTAAAAGGAATCTTGCAGAGATCGAACATGTCAGGACGACCGGTTAAATGGGCCATTGAGCTGTGCGAGCTTGATGTGGAGTTTCGACTGACACCAGCCTTAAAAGGCTAGGCCCCGACAAACTTCATTGTTGAAAAGATAACCCCAACTCCAAAAACCCTCGACCTTATTAAAACCGATGGTCAACAAAATACTCTAGCATGAACTTTACACGTGGATGGTTCTTCAATGCAAACAAATTGCAGTGCCAACGTGGTCCTGAGAACTCCTAATAGGTCAGAGATAAATTATTCAATAACCCTTGAATTCTTGACAACTAATAATATTGCAGAGTATAAGGCATTACTTGTCGGACTCAGGTTGGCCAAAGAAATACTCAGCCAAGAACCTAATCATCTACAGTGACTCAGAATTGGTTATCAATCAGGTCCGAGGAAATTTTGAGGCCTCCAACCTGCAACTTTCCAAGTTTCTCTCAAAAGTCCGAGGCCTGACTTTGTCATTTGATAATGAGGAGATGATTCACATTCTAAGAGAAGAAAAAGGGTAAGCTGATCGACTAGAAAAGGTTGCAGCAATCGAGGACCCTGAGCAATACACATGAGAAATGCGTAAAATCCTGAGAATTCCTAGTATAGACAACCCGGAGCAAGAAATAATGCAGATAGCCAATACTGACAGTTTGATAACTCCCTACATGAGATACTTGTTCGACAGCACATTACTAGAGAACTCAGATGAGGCCAAGTGTATGAAAAAGACAGCAGGCTGGTACACTATTATTGATGAAAAGCTATATCGATGTGAATACTCTGCCCTATACCTACGGTGTCTCACATAGAAAAGGCTAACTACGCACTCGGAGAAGTACACCTCGACATCTGTAGATCCCATATTGGGGGCAAGAACCTTACTGTCAAGCTTATGAGACAATGATACTATTAGCCCACTATGAAGCACGATTCATTGGATTTCCTATAGAATGTGAGAATTGCCAGGTGCATAGGAACCTTACCCATTAAGCACATACAGAACTCCGAGCTCTACAAAGGCCCTGGCCATTCGCATCATGGGGGCTTGATATTCTCAGACCCCTTCCAATTGTGTCCAGGCAAAGGAAGCTTGACTACCCACAAACCAACGGACAAATGAAGGTTACTAACCGCACAATACCGCACGGTTTGAAGACAAAGCTTGAAAGTGCTATTGGCTCATGAGTTAACGAATTGCCATCTGTCTTATGGTCATACAGGACAACACCCAGAGAGCTAACCCGAGAGACACCCTTTAGCCCATGCTATGGGACCAAGGCTGTCATACCAATAGAGGTTGGATTACCTAGTCTCTAGATTGAATGGTTTGACTTGCTCAGCAACTCACAAAGGTTTCGGGAAAACCTCGACCTACTTGAAGAAACTCGAGATATGGCACGACTGCGGACGGCAGCTTATCAGCAAAGGATCGCTAGATACTATAACAAGAAGGAGAGAGCACGCCAATTTAAAGTTAGAGACTTAGTACTATGAAGCATTGAAGTTACTTACAAGAATACCGATCAGAACAAGCTCTCACCAAACTGAGAGGGGCCATTCCTAATTTCAACCATCTTTAGAAACGGGGCGTACAATTTACGTATCCAAAATGGAAAACTTGTCCCTTGGACTTGGAATGCCTCTCACCTTAAAAAATATTATCAGTGAATATATATGTGGTCAGGTAAGACTAGCTTGCATCATTTGCAGTGCTTATAAACTTTGTTACATTTTATTGCTAAAATAATTATTTACTATTTATTCATATAAATGCTTATTTGTTATTTCATGAAATTGATAACCTAGGCTGCCCCTAAATCAGGTGAGATCCATTCACTTGCCCCTCGAGCCACACTTGGTGGTCAATAAAACTTGATTATGTTATCGAGTGACTCTAACAAAGTCGAATTGTTAAAACTTGGTCACGAAACCAGGCGGCCCTCATGAATCAGAAGACTAAAAAATTTAAAGTACAAATGCAAAGACCTCCAATTAAAGGAATGTAACATCGTCAGTTAACCATGGTCTAAAAAAGTTAAGTTAGACATACAAGAATTCTGATACATTCTGGCATGTCTGAGGGACAGAAGCCATGTGTGGACGACAACTTAAATCATCTTAAGAATTCGACATTTAAGTATATAATGTCTGGCCAATTTATATATATGTATATGTAGATATATA
>JAODPA010011991.1:0-17527 GCA_025585075.1 Nepenthes mirabilis | reverse complement strand
ACAAGAATAATAAAAAAATATAAAAAATAAATATTTATTTCAAAGGAGGATAAAGCTGCGAAGTCTACAGAAAAGGCTCCCAGGAGTCCACATCATCTCTAGAACGGTACAACACATCTGAGCTATGTCATGCACTGGCGTTCCTAGGATAAAGTATGGAAATCGGAATATAGGAGCCATCATTTTGATAATGTGCCAGCAAAGGCTAATACCGTCCCAATACTTGCGCTCCATGATCTACTTGACGTCATTTAGACTAATAGATGCCGGAAGCTCACTCTCCAATTTGAAGTTCTGGTCACGAAGAAAGGCGTACTTCAGCTTCGTCTCGGACAACTTGCATTCGAGATGAGAAACACGCTCTTCCAAGGTCGAGAACTTCTTTTTCTCAATATAATCCTGAGACATGCAATCGGTAGCGAAGAAGAGATGATGAGCCAGTTCTTAAAGTTACAAAAAGAGAACAAGTTAGAAATTATAACGAAAGCAATAAAAGAACTAAGGAAATGTTTGGCCAATACCTCAAAGATGAAAAGCTTTCTAGAGGAGCATCACTTGTGGGAACCTCCATAACCTCAGGCTCCGAGGGCTTTGTAACGGCCACCTCATTGACTCAGTCGGCAAAAACATCCCCCTAAGCCTCAAGCGCTGGGGGCTCGAAACCAGATGTTCCGACTGTTGCTTCTGAAGCTGCTTCCTGCTTAGCCTTAGACATGGAGGCCTCTAAAAGAGGCACTTCTGCCACCTCGACTCGTCCTTTGGCCTCGTCTTCGACTCGGGCCTTGAACGCTGGGAGCTCGGGAGAAGGTACATCAACAACCTCAACATTAAGCTCCGAGGTGACCACCTCAAAGATACTGGCCACTGGGAACTCAATTTGAGGCACCTCCTCGGCCTCCCTAGAATAAGTCTCACTGATCCAAAAAACACCCTCGATAAAGCTGGTAGGAATATCAGGCAGGGGTCCTTGGACAGCGATGGCAGAACAGCTGGCACCCAAAATGAAGTAAGTGCTAGAGTAGGGATCTGAACGTCTTCGACACCAACCTCACAACAGGTTCCAAAGGCTCGCAACTTTCATCTGGTTCGACGGCCCCAGAGGTTTGGGCTAGGGAAGATGTAGAAGTTGGCTCCACCATCATCGACAACCTTTTTCTTCTTATTAGCTGAGTGATAGTGGCTTCGTCTTCAGAGGAGGACTCGGCCGAGGCCTCTTTGCGCTCGCATTTGGGCCGGCGGCTCATTCATTTGAAGAGGCTTATGTTTTCTCTTATAATTTCTTTTGTGAATCGACGGTGTAGGAGGAGCATTCGACCCCTATAATATAGGCTCCTATTTGGCCTAAGCAAGGGACCTGGCTAGCAGCTATTAGTTCTTTTTATCATCATTAAAGGAGTTGGCCTTTTCTTTAAGGAGATCTGTCAGCGCTTTAGTCAGCTCCTTCTCATACTCCATTATTTCAGTATTAAAAAATAGACTCGGCCCTATTCATTGGAGAACTCCTATCTAGAAGGAGTCGTCAAGTAGAAGAACCGATCCTTCCATCTCTTTGTTGAGTCAGAGTTTCCCCCACTCAACACAAAATTAGGCCGTGGAGAAACTGTAATGTAGTTTACCCTATGATGAAAACAAAGAATAAATTTTATGGCCTTAGTGTCTAACACCAGGCTGTGAATATGAGCAAAAACATAAAGAAACTAAATACCTAACTATATTAGGCTGTAGTCCGACGATCGGAATATGGAGGGCCACCACTATTCTGTACAAGTGCGACGCCAAAGGATATCGAAAACCGTCTTTCAAATGGATCTCGTAGACAGTGATATAACCTTCTGATAGAGAAGAGGCTCTACCACCAACTCCAGGCAAAGAATACACCAACGAGCTCGGAATCTTATATCGAGACTGGAGGTAGTCAATGTCGGTAGAGGTAAAGACCGACCGAATATCGTTAACGATGGAAGCCATTGAAGAAGAAGGGTTTCAAAGATGCAGAAGGTGGCGAAAGGATTTTGAAAGAGAGGCAAGGAACGAAGGGTTTCAAAAGTGTAGGAACGAAGGATTTGGGCTTATTTATAGTAGAGGCATTTGAGTCGAAATGACGTCGTGGAGATAAAAATTCAAAAAAACTCCATAGACTCTGCAGCACATCAAATCGCTTGAAGTCAGTAATGATGACTAGTGCATTTTCGAGAACGGCACGAGACTCGAAGAAGCTCACATTTAATGCTACTACTAACGGCATAGATAAAATCCATCGAATTCATAGCCCTTGTCTGATGAAGCACTTTGGACTAAAAGTCCTCGTCCAACTAGCTAACAAAGTCCATCGGACTAAGAGCATGGATTCAGACATATGACTACCCTCGGACGTCATACCATAATGCTGAATTTTAAACCTCCTGGCAATGGGGACTAGTGACGGGTATAGTAGTTGACAACCCAAGAGGAATAGTCCATCCAAGGATTCGGCTCGAAAAAGAATGAAGACACAGTTGGCCCATCCGGCCCAAATCAGTAGACGTACCCATCGGCCCTATCCGAACGGTTTGCACCTTGAAGGGAGACGGACCAACACCAACGACTAAAGCGATTTTCTTCTCTTATTTAGATTCAACGGTCTCACGCATCGGTTAAAACCACCAGCTAAACGGCGTCTTATTCACTTGAAGGTATCCTATACAGTTGACAGGAAAAGTCAACCGCCCATTAACTTCTACAAAAACCTCTCCTTTCCAACAGGAAAAGGAAACGACGCTCAGTAAAACAAAAACTAACTAAAGACAAATTTTAAGACGCAAAAAGCACACACACACTCTCTTTCACTAAGACTCTTGCTGAAAAGCACAAACCATAAATAAGAATTATTTTTACAAGCATCTACACTTGCATCTTCCCTTTTCCTTTTTCAAAGGAAGATATTGACCTGAGTGTCGGAAGATATACCGAGAAGTGAGCCCCGCTAATCCTTTGACCGTATTCTATTGTGTTATATAGGATTCAAATTAAGAGCGTACGGAGATCGGACCCACTTCAGACACAACGGATACTACAATTCGGATCTGATGACGCATCAGTAATACTTCTACGTATGACACACTGATGGAAATATCACCCGATATGTGTTGATATTGAGATCCTTAGCAACGATATTTTCCAATATCGATATAATATTGCGATATGTTTTCATATTAGCCAATAAAGCTAATATATTGGCCGATATATCAATTGATACAACCTTATCAATTTACGATTTTCAAATTATTTTTCTGTTCGATATATTTAATATCAATACATGTCTAATATATCCTATACTGATATGATCGCGACTAATACCAATACCAATATTTTCATCCATGGTATAACCTAATCCAATATGTATAATAAAATCAAATTGACTCCCTTTCTCTGCAATAAAATGTTGGGATTGAGTAAATTTAACCCTTCCTAAAACCTACTAAAACCTACCATGCAGGAAGCATCATGCACTACGCAATCCTTTCAGATTCATCACATTACATATAATGAGAATGAAAAGTCTAGCTCTATGATGTTTCTATAAATATAAGCAGATTCCCTAAATAGAAGGATTGCTATGTAGTACATCTCACACAGTAATGCCAATTTTGATGCTTCAGCACTAGGGTACAAGTCCACAAATTATACATGTGTGCAGCACACTCATCTTGATTGCATTGAATAAAATAAAATTAATATATGGCATTCAAGCATCATGCACCAACATGTACAGATAAGAGGATAGTATCAGATTTCATAACTTTTAAAGATCACAACAGAGACATTTGTACATACATGCATGCTTATGCAACTGCTGATCTTACAGCACTAGTTGACAACAACAAAATAAAATAACTGCACATGTTAAATACCTTCTGTTTAGCTCTCAGCTCATTTATGAGGTCCATTGAACTTCTGAGTTTCCAAAGTTCCTTATTAGCCTTAGCATACTCCACTGAAGAGGCTTCCAGCTGTCTTCAGTCATCACCACGAAGATCAGTGTTAATCCATCAACGTTTAAAATATGTGATTTTACAAAACTCTCACAACCTGGAAACAAAATGGATGTTGAGGTTCTGGCAAATTAAAAAATATAGAATTAAAGACGGCATTTCCAACCATTCAATAAATGTGCTGCAATACATAAGACAATAATTAGTACTCTTCACTGCATTACTGAATACCAAGGTTCAGAAATTCATGCATTTAAATATCTCACCTTAAAATTAGAGCACCAAGGTTGGTTGGGCGAATCCTGCCTTACTAATAGACAGGAGAGTTTGGATTATATAATACCAGATTAATGGACATCATCAGGACAATCACTGATCAGAGGATGATAACTTGGTGCTAGTTGTCAGTGGGGAAGAAAGATAGGCACCTTGTTCACAAGATTTTGGATCAACAATTTTCTATTGTTGTAGTGACTATCTTTGCACATTGAAGTGCTTTTAGTGTTTTCACCACCAGACTGCTTCCTATTAACCATCAAATTCTCAATTCACCTATTCCCTCCAGCTCATTGATTAGAGGAGGATGATATGGTGCTAGTTGTCAGTGGGGAAGAAAGATAGGAACCTTGTTGATAAGATTTCAGATCAACATTTATCTCATGTTGTAGTGTGACTATCTTTGCATTTATATGTGAACTTTACATAGGAAAAATTATCCTATCCAATAATCAAAATGTTATAAGAAGCAATCCACAAAATCTACCATCTTTTCTCGTTTTAAGTATTTTTCTCCCACTATGCATTTGTGGTGATTAGTATCAACATTTAGCACTTCAAAGAAATCAGGACAACATTTTCCCAGTCCCTTAACCTAATCAATTTATGTTGAATAGGCCACTTCATAAAGTGAGCTAACTTTTCCTATAATTGCAACATTATAAGGGGCAAGTGATTGATGCCTCAATTATGGTGGTTAATGAAAGGCTTTAGGAACAAACATTAGGTTAAATCCTTCTATTAGTGCTCAATTTATAAGTTGAGAGCATAAATGAGTACAAACTCTATAACTCCCTCAGTTACTGATTGACTTGTAATAGTTGAGAATATAGTTTAGTCCTAACACTATAACTAATCCAAACCATACGAGAGCTATAAGAGTCCTCCATACTAGAATATAATAATTTCATCAATAATAATTTCATCCTAGCAACTTAGACAACTAGATTTATAGGATGACAAATGGGCAACTCTAATATATTGTCATAATCCTGGTTGTCTAAGTTAATAGAATGAATCTTTATAGTAGGAATATGAGAAACAATAAAAAATAAGAAGACCCTAACATGACAAATTATACTTAGATGTAGTAAATAGGACTCGAATTATGCTTGGGATGTTGCATATTACATGCGCAAATCAAACCAAAATACACCTGCACAAGCAGTTCTTCATAAATCGATAAGACACCTCCTCCCCACAGAAAATAAAATAAAACAAAAGGTCATACAATTGATTGATGGAAGCTGGTGGATCCATAGCAATCGCAATTACCTTCTTGAGAATATCTTGTAGGAAAGCACCTCTGTGTTCAATGGCTGATAACTTTTGCTCCATTATCTTGATAAGGTTGCTCGATAGTTCAGATGAAATCAATTTTCCTACGAAAACACTTTCCATTTTAGGTATGTCCATGAAGAATAAGCTCCGCTGGAGAGTTATCAATGTCTAGTTGATATTTAAATATAGAACGTGCTGTTAAAATTCAATTATGTATGGCAATAAACAAACATGAATATTTTCCAAAAGCACATTACAGTAATTTTTTTAAATATCATATGACAAGTAACAATGGAAAGGGCTTCTATATAAATAACTAATAAATTACGGAGCGAACAACTGCATAGAAAGAATAGTAGGATTTTAGCGATTGCTCTAACCAACCTATAACAGAGTTCAAATCATGAATGAGAATAAACTACATTACGTAAATGCAATATTCCATAAATAATGGAAGAGCGTAATAGAGAAACGAACCAGTGGAGAAACCGCGAGAATAAGCAGACACAGTAGAAATTGAAATTGATGGAAGACGAAACGTCTGATTGGGATTCGGAGGTGGAAGTGAGGCACACTGAAATTCTTTTAGTGCTTTCACCACAAGATCGCTACCTATTAGCCCTCGAATTCTCATTTCTCTTCTTCCCTCCCTCCTCCACCCCCACCCCCCACTATCAATTTGTAATTGATTCAGTAGAAAGGGAAAAAGTGCGCACGACGGAGAGAAAACTAGAGATCAGTAAAATTATTATTACGGAGTCGCACCAGAAAATCCCTTCGTCGCATGCCGCCCACTGCTAGAGGGGAAGGGTGAACGAGAGGAATTCGGCGTTCGAATTGGGCTTCCTGAACCTGCAGGGCCTACCTTTCAACTGCTAGACGGACCACCTTTCCTTCTGCCAGCGGCAAAAGCCCACTACCACGCGCAAGGCTAAAGATGCGCCCTTTGTAAAAGAGAGAAAATATTCATAGAATTCACATGTAATTTATTTATTTATAAATATCTTATATGTATAGTTAGAGATTGTAAATTCCTTTTAATTCATATCTGATCTTTTTATTTTACAAGCATGATTTCTTTGATGGTGACTTTGGATAAATGACATGAATCACGGTTAAGATTTTCTCACTTAAGTTTATTCAACAAACTTATTTTCTATTGAGTATGTGCACATTATTTGTAGTGTAACCAGCATGGGGTTTGTCTTTAGTGATTACAAATTTCTTGATATTTTGAAGTACACCTTGAGCCTCTTATTTAAATATGCCATGTCAATTATTATTATTTTAGGTTAAAATTAGCTAAGCATAATATTCATAAAAGTTTTCGGTGGCGAGTGAAACTATATTGAGGCAATTAGTACAAGTTAGTGAGATATCAGCAAAAATTTAACTCATGTCAGATTTTTATAGATTCAATAAAAAAGCAAGCTGTGAGTTAACACAAATTTGTGACTTACATGAATTTTTTTTCCGGAGCCACACAAAAATGAAGATACTAGATTTTAGCTAACACATCTGATTATAAAATCCTCATACCTCCATATATTGGAAAGGGAATAATAGATCTGACTTGTGAGAGTAGAAAGCATTTTGTTTGTGACCCAAATGTGAATTTCATTTTGATTCAAGATAAACAGCTTTTTTTTTTTTTTTTTTTTTTTTGAGAGTGATTTTCCTTGTTGATGATGTGTGCTTTAATAATTTGAGAAATCTTATCTAAATTTCATATATTGTTTTTTTAGCTAGATATCCTACAAAATTTCGATATGCAATCACATACTCTGTTTGTGGATGAAGGAGTTTAGTCAAATAAAGATATGCTCAGAAGAAATAGGAAACAAATTGGATAGTTATAGATTTATATATCTTATGAAGGTCTTAGATGGTTATATATTCAGAATCAGTCAATTAAAGATAAACATGATTGTTAATTTATATGTAAATTGACTTTTATCATTCTAGTATATTTTCAATTTGAGACTCAAAACTATCACAATTAAGCATCCCCAGCCCAAAATTTCAGATATTAATAAAATCTCACTTAAATTTAATACGTCTGAATTCCAAATTTGATTTTTCATTATTACCAAATTACACTTTAATTTCAACCTACAAACATGCATTAAATTATCTGACCTAAACCAAAAAAAGACACTGAGATGTAAACCTATAACAACAAATATTAAATGGCCCAAATAGTAATTATATATCTAAATACAAGAACCAAAAGCTACCTTGAGATGTAGCTTCGAAGACTCGCTAACCGTTTGACTCATGTTATAAGTAAATAAAAGTATTGTAATGGTCCAAATCCTAGAATATAGAAAATTTTCGATGTCAAGTTAAAATTACCTAGGAAAATCGAGTTAAGGATAGTAATCTGATCAACACTTGTTGACCGGAAGGCGTGAAGAAAGAGTAATCCGGTCAACGAGTATTGACCGGAAGGCGTGATGAATGAGTAATTCGGTCACCGTAAAATTTTGATCGGAAAACGTGAATGAAAGGAAGGACGGGAAAGAGAAAAGTAATTCGGTCAACGCCAGTTAGTTAATCGGAATGTATTTAAACGAGAAATATAAACCTGGTTAATGTCAGTTGACCGAAAATTAATAAAGAAACTCTTTGAAAATGTAGAACCATAAAATTAAACTCTTTAAAAATATATAACCATAAATAACCTGAAAATTAATAAGGAAACTCTTTGAAAATGTAGAACCATAAATAACCTAGAAATTTAATATGAAAACTCTTTGCGAATGTAAAGCCATAAATAATATACTCTGAAACATTCCCCCCAGTGTGGCCAAACCCAAACGACGGCCGTCAGATCCAAGATCTATAAATAAGAACTAGAGGGCGTGAGAAAGAGGCACGTAATAGAGTTTTCTAGTAAAGGGAGACCAAAAGTTCAAGGCGAAGTAAAAGAAATCCAGGTAAGAGTACTCACCCCTATTTTAAGTTCATGATTATACATGTTTACAACGCTAGTATATCTGATATTTTTATGAACTTATGTTTCAGTATATCTGATATTTTTATGAACTTATGTTTCAGTATGTATGATGTTTGTTTTACTCCTTTGAGTCGTTCTTAATCGCATTTTAGAAAAAGAAACCCTGATATTCATGATGTTTGGTTTTGTTCTGCTTGAAGTATGATTATTTGTCGATTTATATGAACTTTGATAATTACATGTTTAAATAAAAGACTTCCAACCCTTGAGAAAAGAGCTTCGACTTTTTAGAAAAGAACTCTAACCTTTTGGGAAAAAGAACTCCGCCTTTTTGAGAAAAGAACTCCGACCTTTTTAGAAAAGAATTTCGGCCTTTTGAGAAAAGAACTCCGCCTTCTTGAGAAAAGAGCTCCGACTTTTTAGAAAGGAACTCTGGCCTTTTGAGAAAAGAACCCCACTTTCTTGAGAAAAGAGCTCTGACTTTTTAGAAAAGAACTCCGGCCTTTTGGAAAAAAGAACTCCGCCTTTTTGAGAAAAGAATTCCGACTTTTTTTTTAGAAAAAGAACTCCAGCCTTTTAGAAGAAGAACTCTACCCTTGCTAGAAAAGCACCCCAATTTTTTAGAAAAAGATTTCCTATTTTGATGAAAAAGGACCCCTGACTTTTGATCAAAGAATCTTCAACTTTAAGATGATTAAAAGGCTATACGGACTTCAATTATTGAAGTTAAAGAATAAAGGCTATAAGAACAAGGAAAATGTATATAATCCGGATAGCAAGTGGAACTCTATGACTTTCGACTTTCGAACTATGACGGATCGTCATCAAAAGACAAGAACTAAGAACCGAGTTTTCATTAAACTTACTGTTAAAGATGGATAAAGGATATTGGAGTGACACTCGAGGACTGCCTCCTGGGGCACGGGGGGAGACTTTTGGTGGCATAAGACTTTTGGACTATGGCCCTATATGTCGGGTTAAAGGCATTACCTCCCTCCTTGGGGAGCATAATGAGAGAATACGGCTTTAGGTTGTAGGGTAACACACAACCCTTCCTCGATATTGTCCGCTCCCGTTCAATCCCTAAAGATGATAAGAATTTCGAATGGTTTTTATGAATCTTCTGAAAACAAGATAATAAGAATAAGAATAAGAAAATTTTGAACTAAAAAAGAAATTATATGGTGATTTTATATGTTAAAGTTATGATATAAATCTTTACTTTGATCTGATTATATGTATGTTTATGTTTTCTGCATGTGAGTATCTTATTGGGCTTTGTAGCTCACTCTTACCAATTTTCAGATGACAAGAGGCTTATGGAGGATGAAATTGAGTAGAACCATATGAAGTATCTAGACGGCATAGCTGGCCGGAGCTGATCAATGAAGAACTTGATTTATTTCTTTTGATGTTTTGTGAAGGACTTGTAGAACAGTTACGCTGTATAAGAATTTATGGATATTAGCATGTTTCCATGATTACTTTATTGATAAATGAAATCCATATTTCTAGTAGCATCTCAGGTAATATCAAGGCATTCATGACCGACTAACCTTAGTGTTGGCCGGCCAAGTATGAAATTAAAACCAGAAGATCAGCTCATGTAGTTCAGCCTCAAGCAATCCTGTGTATAAAAGAAAGGTTTATTCATATAAAAGAAAAGATAATTTTTTTATGTCTACCTAGTTGTTATCTATTATCTATTTTGATGCAAGGATTTAGACTTGACGGCGGTTTTATGAGGTAGAATAAGGCCGGTCTGTCACAGTTGGTATCAGAGAAAGAATTGAGATACTTTAGGTCAATTTAAATCAATATGAAAACTTAGGATAGGATTAGTTAAGGTAAGAAGGGGGTTAGCTTTACTTATGCTTTGGACGGAGTAATTTGTAATAGCCACCCTTGGCTAGTAGACTGACGAAAATATTCTTTTCAGAAATCAAAGTCGTTACTAAAGTCATGTCTAATAGAGGAAGGCGAACTGTCCGGATTAACAACCCTCCGGATCTGGAGGCAAGGTACTTGAACCTGCTAGATAGGATGGCTGATGTTATAGAAGCCTTGGCTCCACCAACTCCGGTGACCACCCCAATTCCTATTCAACAGGAGAGGTCGGTCTACGATCGCTTTACCAACTAGTGAATCCCTGAATTCTCAGGAGAACCCAACCTATTGAAGGCAGATACCTGGATCCAATGACTAAAGAAGGTATTTGCGGTGATTAAGTGCCCTACTGGAGATATGGTTTTATTTGCCACCCATAAGCTGGCAAGTGAGGCCCACCACTGGTGGCAATTGCAGAAGAGAGTTTTCGAGATACCAGATAGGGATATTACTTGGAAAATTTTTGAAGCAACATTCTTGGAAAAATACTTCTCGGCTAACCTTCGCGGACAGAAAGAGGATGAATTTCTTCGCTTAAGGCAAGGTACTCGCTCTGTGGCTGAGTACGATACAAAGTTTGCAGAGCTATCTCGTTACGCTCCTTATATGGTAGGAGACCAGGAGAGGAAGGCTAGGAGGTTCTTTTAAGGATTAAGAGACGATATTAGGAGGCACATTTCAACTTTGAAGTTGGACATGTACGGAGAGGTACTAGAAAGGGCTGTCATCTATGAGAAGGACTGGAGAGCGGAGTATTTCTCAGGCAAAGAACTTTTAGTCAGACTTCAAGGACCAGTATTAGTGGAGGCCCTTCTAAGAAAGCGAGACCGTTGAGGTCCCATGTGGAGTAGGACCAACCTGTACAAACTTTCCGAGCATCTAGCAATGCATGTGATCATTGCGAAAATTCGCATGAAGGGAAGCCGTGCTATAAGAAGCTGAGAGTCTGCTATAACTGTGGCCAGGTTGGACACACGATCAAGAATTGACCACTCGCCAAACAACCCCCAGGATTTAAGTCTCCAATTTCAGCTAAGGTATTTGCCGTTTCTGCAAAGGAGGTCGAAACCTCTATAGAGGTAATGGAAGGTATACTTTTTATTTGTGGCACTTCTAGTCATGTGCTCTTTGACTCAGGATCTACTCACTCATTTGTCTCCCATGAATTTACGAAGTATCTTATGACCCTCCCTCAAGTTCTTGGCTGCCCATTGATGGTCGCCTCACCCACAGGGTCGTCTGTAATTTTAAATGTGGTATATTTAGAGTGTCCGATAGAATCAAATGGATGCGTGATACTTGTTAATCTGGTTTTGCTGGAAATGAAGGGCTTTGATACAATCTTGGGAATGAATTGGTTAGTAAAGTATCATGCCAGTATTGATTATTTTCGAAAAAGAGTGAATTTCGTCATCCCTGAAAACAAGCTCTTCTATATTTAGGGAGTCAAGCGTAAGGAAGCATCGTGCTTCATTTCGGCCCTCCATGCCTTGCACTTGATTGGTGATGGATGCCAAACTTACTTAGCCTTCACTTGTGTGACTGAGGGTCAAAAAACTCTAGCAAAAGAGATTCCTGTGGTACGGAAATTCGAAAACCTATTCCCTGATGAGTTACCTAGGCTGCCGCCCAAGCGAGAGTTAGAATTTGGAATAGAATTGGTGCCAGGATCAGCACCAATATCCAAAGTGCCATATAGGATAGCGCCAGCTGAACTTAAGGAGTTAAAATAGCAACTCCAGGAGTTATTAGATAAGGGATTCATTCGGCCAAATGTGTCACCATGGGGTGCACCGGTCCTGTTTGTAAGAAAGAAGGACGAGACCTTGAGGTTATGTGTGGATTATCGAGAACTAAACAAAATTACTACTAAGAATAAATATCCTTTGCCAAGGATTGATGACATTTTTGATCAGTTACAAGGAACTTGTGTATTCTCAAAGATCGATCTTAGATCCGAATATCATCAACTTCGAATCAGAAGGGATGATATAGAAAAGACTGCTTTCCGAACTAGATATGGACACTATGAGTTTGTAGTGATGCCTTTTGGGTTGACTAACGTGCCAGCCGTATTTATGGACTTGATGAATCAAGTTTTTCAATCCTACATAGACAAGTTTGTGATAGTCTTTATTGATGACATCCTTATTTATTCGAAGAGCTATGAGGAACATGAGGAGCATTTAAGGACCACACTCCTGATCATTAGGGAACACCAACTGTTCGCCAAACTGAATAAGTGCGAATTTTGGATAGAGGAAGTGGGATTCCTTGGATACGTCATTTTCAAAGAAGGGATTTTTGTTGACCCTAAGAAGGTAGAGACAATGGTGAAATGAAACCAGCCAACCTCTGTGATTGAAGTACGGAGTTTCTTAGGCTTGGCCGGATATTACAGATGGTTTGTGAAAAACTTTTTCCAAATCGCCTTACCACTCACACAACTAACAAAGAAAGAGGCTAAGTTTGAGTGGACCGATGGTTGTGAAGGGAGCTTTCAGGCACTTAAAGATCGGCTAACTTCTGCACCGGTCCTGACTATTCCAAATGAATCAGGAGGACTGATTGTCTATTGTGATGCCTCAAAGATTGGATTGGGCTGTGTGTTAATGCAACACGGAAGGGTAGTTGCCTATGGGTCATGACAGTTGAAGGATCATGAAAGAAATTACCCAACTCATGATCTGAAATTAACTGCTGTAGTGTTTGAACTGAAAATCTGGAGACATTATCTATATGGTGAAAAATTATTGGTCTATTCCGATCATAAAAGTTTAAAGTATTTATTCTCTCAAAAGGAACTGAACATGATGCAGCGAAGATGGATTGAATTTCTGAAGGATTATGACTGTAAAATCCGGTATGAGCCAGGTAAGGCCAATGTAGTCACCGATGCACTAAGTCGGCAACCAAGTATTTTGGCAAGAATACAAATCAAACAAATGGAGATGCTAGACTGTCTAATGTACTATGATATCCAACGATATGTTCAAGGAAAACGAATGATTTTAGTATACCTTGAAGTCCAGCCAGAGGTGATAGATGAGGTTAAGGGAGGTCGGGTGAATGATTCTTTCCTTATGAATATCAAGAGTGATCTGGACAAAGATTCCCAAAGTGATTTTCATGTTAAGTTGGATGGAGCATTGAGGTTTAGGGATCGATTATGTGTGCCGGACAATAAGAAATTAAAGGAGAAAATTTTAAAAGAAGCCCATAAATCCTGGTATATAATCCACCCGGGAATCAATAAGATGTACCAGGATCTAAAAAAAATATTTTGGTGGAGGAATATGAAGAGGAATATTGCAGTTTACGTAGTAAAATGCCTTGTATGCCAACAAGTAAAGGCTAAAAGAAAGAAGCCGTCTGGGATATTACAACCAATGTCGCTTTCAGGCTGGAAATGGGAAGATATTGTCATGGACTTTATGACCGGCCTGCCAAGGATACCAAGAAAATATGATGCTGTTTGGGTTATTATTGACCGACTGACAAAGTCAGCCCATTTTTTGACAATCCGGACAACTTACTCCTATGATAAATTGGCCCAACTGTATGTAAACGAGGTTACCAGGCTTCATGGTGTGCCTGCCTCTATTGTATCAGTTAGAGACCCTCGCTTTGTTTTAAGGTTTTGGAAGAGTATACATAAAGAATTGAGAATAGAATTAAAATTTAGTACTGCTTATTATTCGCAAATTGACAGCCAGTCAGAACGGACGATTTAGATCCTTGAGGATATGTTAAAGGCCTCGGTATTAGAGATGAAAGGGACTTGGGATAATTTCTTAGCTTTGACAGAATTCACATATAATAACAGTTATTAGGGCAGTATAGGCATGACTCCTTTTAAGGCCTTGTATGGAATGAGATGTAGATCACCTATTCACTGGGAGGAGCCCGAAGATAAAAAGATTTTGGGTCTAGAAATTGTTAAGGTGATGATGGAAAAGATAAAGTTAGTGCATGAGAATCTAAGAGTAGCCCGAAGTAGTCAAAAGAGCTATGCAGATCGGAGGAGATTTGCATTAGAATTTAAAAAAGGCGATTTTGTATTCCTAAAGGTGTCGCCATCGAAGGGGACGTACAGATTCGGGGTAAAAGGAAAGGTGAAATCACGATTTATTGGCCATTTTGAGATTTTAGAAAGGATCGGAGAAGTGGCCTACAGACTTGCACTCCCACCAAACTTGACAGAAGTACATGACGTGTTTCATGTATCAATACTTAAGAAGTATGTCCATGATCCTACTCATATAATTGAATTCGAGCCTTTTGCAATTGACAAGGATTTATCTTACGTAGAAGAACCAGTACAGATTTTAGATCGAAGGGAACAAATGCTACGCACCAAATCAATCTCTTTAATAAAGGTATTTTGAAAAAATCACTCACCTGAAGAAGCAACTTTGGAACGAAAGGAAGAAATTCGGAACAAGTATCCCTATCTATTTTCTGGAGGTTAGTAACTTCATTTAAAATTTTGAGGACAAAATTCCTATAAGTGGGGGAGATTGTAATGGCCCAAATCCTAGAATATAGAAAATCTCCGATGTCAAGTTAAAATTAACTAGGAAAAACTAGTTAAGAATAGTAATCTGGTCAACGAGTGTTGACCGGAAGGTATGAAGGAGTAATCCGGTCAATGTAAAATGTTAACCGAAAAACGTGAATGGAAGGAAGGACAGAAAAGAGGAAAGTAATCTAGTCAACGCCAATTAGTTGACCGGAATGTATTTAAATGAGAAACATAAACTCGGTCGAGGTCAATTGACCGAAAATTAATAAAGAAACTCTTTGAAAATGTAGAACTATAAAATTAAACTCTTTGAAAATGTATAACCATAAATAACTTGAAAATTAATAAGGAAACTCTTTAAAAATATAGAACCATAAATAACCTAGAAATTTAATAAGGAAACTATTTGGGGATGTAAAGCCATAAATAACATACTCTGAAATATTCCCCCCAATGTGGCCAAACCCAAACGACGGCCGTCAGACCCAAGACCTATAAATAAGAACTAGAGGGCGTGAGAAAGAGGTACACAATAGAGTTTTTTAATAAAGGAAGACCAAAAGTATAAAGCGAAGTAAAAGAAATTCAAGTAAGAGTACTCACCCCTGTTTTAAGTTCATGATTATGCATGTTTACAACGCTAGTATATCTGATATTTTTATGAACTTATGTTTCAGTATGTATGATATTTGTTCTACTCCTTTGAGTCATTCTTAATCGCATTTTAGAAAAAGAAACTCTGATATTCATGATATTTGGTTTTGTTCTGCTTGAAGTATAATTATTTATCAATTTATATTAACTTTGATAATTGCATATTTAAAGAAAAGACTTCTAACCCTTGAGAAAAGAGCTCTGACTTTTTAGAAAAGAACTCCGGCCTTTTGGAAAAAAGAACTCTGCCTTTTTAAGAAAAGAACTCCGACCTTTTTAGAAAAGAATTTCGGCCTTTTGAGAAAAGAACTCTACCTTCTTGAGAAAAGAGCTCTGACTTTTAGAAAGGAACTTTAGCCTTTTGAGAAAAGAACTCTGCTTTCTTGAGAAAAGAGCTCTGACTTTTTAGAAAAGAACTCCGACCTTTTGGAAAAAAGAACTCCGCTTTTTTGAGAAAAGAACTCCGACTTTTTTTTAGAAAAAGAACTCTGGCCTTTTAGAAGAAGAACTCCGCCCTTGCTAGAAAAGCACTCCGGTTTTTAAGAAAAAGATTTCCTATTTTAATGAAAAAGGACCTCTGACTTTTGATCAAAGAATCTTCAACTTTAAGATGATTAAAAGGCTATATGGACTTCAATTATTGAAGTTAAAGAACAAAAGCTATAAGAATAAGGAAAATGCATGTAATCCGGACAGCAAGTGGAACTCTACGACTTTTGACTTTCTAACTATGCCGGATGGCCATCAAAAAATATGAATTAAGAATCGAGTTTCCATTAAACTTACTGTTAAAGATTGATGAAAGATATTGGAATGACATTTGAGGATTGCCTCTTGGGCCACGGGGGGAGACTTTTGGTGGCATAAGACTTTTGGACTACGTCCCCGTATGTCGGGTTAAAGGCATTACCTCCCGCTCGGGGAGCATAATGAGAGGATACAGCTTTAGGTTGTGGGGTAACACACAACCCTTCCTCGATATTGTCCGCTCCCGTTTGGTCCCGAAAGATGATAAGAATTTTGAATGGTTTTTATAAATCTTCTGAAGACAAGATAATAAGAATAAGAATAAGAAAATTCTGAACTAAAGAGGAAATTATATGGTGATTTTATATGTTAAAATTATAATATAAATCCTTACTTTGATCTGATTATATGTATGTTTATATTTTCTGCATGTGAGTATCAAACTGGGCTTTGTAGCTCACTCTTGTCAATTTTCAGATGACCAGAGGCTTATGGAGGATAAAATTGAGTAGAACCATATGAAGTATCTAGACGGCATAGCTGGCCGGAGCTGATCAATGAAGAACTTGATTTATTTCTTTTGATGTTTTGTGAAGGACTTGTAGAACAGTTACGCTGTATAAGAATTTATAGATGTTAGTATGTTTTCGTGATTACTTTATTGATAAATGAAATCCATATTTCTAGTAGCATCTCAGGTCATATCAAGGCATTCATGACCGACTAACCTTAGTGTTGGCCGGCCAAGTATGAAATTAAAACCAGAAGGCCAGCTCATGTAGTTCGGCCTCAAGCAATCTTGCGTATAAAAAAAATGTTTATTCATATGAAAGAAAAGAAATTTTTTTTTATGTCCACCTAATTATTATCTATTATCTATTTTGATGCAAGGATTTAGGCTTGACGGCAGTTTTATACGGTAGAATAAGGCTGGTCTATCACAAGTATCTCAAGTGAAATTAGAGTATCTCATATTAAACTTTAACATGTACTAAAATTAAAATAAATATACTCTGGTCGGTGACTATATACAGTAATTAACTAAAACTTAAATAATTGTTGATTTGAATAATTAAATTGCAATTGAAATAGCTAAAATATTTTAAAGATTATTCTCCACGAAGCCATCATGTGATTCAAAAATCCCTACAATCTTATCTGAGTTTGCTAATATAAAAGGTTAGAAAACTATAAAAAGGATTATTCTAAAACTTGTTAAATTATATA
>JAODPA010011990.1:0-13484 GCA_025585075.1 Nepenthes mirabilis | reverse complement strand
GACCACCCAAATCACCACAGCATATAAAATGGGATCGTCAGCCTTCTCAGCAACAATCCACGCTAACATACCAGAAACAGCTGTCAACATTCTCTCAACAACTGCTTCTGCACCTGCAAATCCATCCATACAAAGCATCACACAATATACACCTAGTCAAGCTGGCCCTCGGCATAAACTCAAAAAGAGAATCATGCATCAAAAAGCTACATCATAATGGGTTACAGAACACTAGGCAGCTGAATCAACATCACTCAATTGCAGGACAGCACAGCAGCTCCTGTCTTCCACAACAAACCCAACAGTTATAGTCTTCAGCATCCAACAGATGAGCATTGGTTGTCCAGCACAGAAACCCACAGCGACAAGCCATGGCCAAGCAAACAGCAGACTCAGGCCAAAATTCACTTTAGCAGCAGCAGCTCCCCACTCCAGAAGGCAGCAGACCAGGGCTCAGATCATAAATTGCAAAATGCAGACAGCCCACTCAGATTAGAGCCATTCATCTCATGCACCTGCTGCCTCACAGTCACCAGATAGCAAACAAATATCCAGCTTTAATTGTCAAACCAATAGCAAATCTCATCAGATCCAGAACCTTTAGGACAAGGGCACTAATCATCAAACATCAACGGAAAAGGCTAGCGATTACAGCTGCGTGGAAAGCCACAACCAAGCGTGGAGAGCATCAAAACGCACCTGGAAGGGAGAGAAGTAACCAAAACAAATTTTTTTTTTTTTTTTTTTTTATGGGAGAGAGCCCGAGAAAGACCCGGAAGAAGAGCACCAATATACATCACTCCAAATGACTTCATAGTAGCCATATCCTTATCCTGAATACCGCCGGGTCTACAACCCCCACTAATCCACAATTAACACGTTATGGACCCAAATCGATCTTAGCAATCATCAAGCCTTTATAACAACCCACACAATTTACCTATCCATTTACAAAGTCCGCTTATCAAATCATTAATCTCCTAGGCAACCACATTTTTGAAATTCATGAACAACCTTGTCGGCTCATCTTATTTACCTCAAAGGTTCTCGAATATTCCACCATGAAGCAAAACCGATACTTCCTTGGCTTTGCATGGAATCCTCAATGATTGGCGTCGATTTTGATACAACCTCGAATTACCAACCAAAGATAGATCAGATTACTCTTTCTTCTGATAACATCTTCAAATATTCATATGGTCGAAACCCCTTAGTGACCACAAAATGACCTTTGGGGCGTGGTTGCATATATGAATTGGACTTAGCGTAAATCCTCATTAACTGATTTGTAGGAAAGACAACACTAATCTACTGATACCTCGATCAATTTCAGACTTATGCTTCAGATCCCCCAATCCGATTGTAAGATGCTATCTCTTTACCAGTCCAACCCAAGCTAGCACAGCAATTCACCCACCAAACTACTACTAAGATCAGATTAAAACTTGATACCTTCGCTAGCTCAAGCTCATGCCCAAAATCACATAATTTAATTGCAAGATATACTATGCTTACCAATCCAATTCAGATCGTCGCGATGACTTATTGACCAAATCATCCATAATGTCACATCAAGATTGACACCACAAAATGGTTCAGATTAACCCAACCAATTGCATCTACGAACCCAAGAAAATGTCATAACCCTTGATACCGCTTTTATCAAGCTTGGATCCTTAAATAAACAAATAAACTTAGGAATTACAAAATTATATGTTCGGGATCCCAAATGATACAGGTCTTGTGACATCAAAATTGAGAAATCTCATCTTCCATCACGGCGACCAACACATTTTTCTTATGCGCCATCACCACCAAAACTCCGATCCAAGGCATTGGATTTCTTCACTACTAGGCCAGAGGATACGAACTATCCTGAATCTAGTGATCAAGCTATCTACGACTTAGATCATAGTCCCAAAATCTCTTCGGGAAGACATTTATCCAAGATTCATCCATGTACATCCACCGTAATATGTCTTCTATCCTCCCAAATATTGGGTCACCTTTGTCACTATTGCAATGCCTAGGTTTTCTAATTACACATAACTCGAAAATATAACGCAACATGGGCTCAGAATCCCCAAAACGACACCAGGCTACAATATCAAACTCAAGAGCCTTACTCTTATCACAACAAGCAAAACTTAACATCCTGAGTTAATACCTTAGAATCCCGATTCAGACACTGGATCTCTTCACCTTCCGTCCTTAGATAAGGATATTCTTCAATCTTGCAATCAAATTAATTACAATTAGAATCATACTTCTTAACTTGTCGAGAAGAATACCTCATTGATTAAAGAACACCCATGCAGATGTCCTACAATACTTCTAATCTTCCCGAGAATTGGCTACCACAAACACCATTTCAATACTCATGATCCATGTCTCAATTTCCACAAAGTCCGAGTCACTTAGAATTCAAACACTTAATCGTTATTCATCCCGCTTGCTAGGTTAATCGGGCAACCCTTTTTAGCATATTACTAGCCTCAGGACCACAATCTAGAGCTGGTCAAACTTGAACCTTAATCCAACACAAATTAACCTAGGCCTCGAATCCTCACTGATCAATTTAAATACTAAGTCGACACTAATGAAATTAAAATCTCAAGGTGCCTCCTAACAACTCCTACCGACCTCACAGTTGACCACTACCCCATGTATTCCCTTGACTAAAAACCATGTTACTTCCTATGACCACAAACATCATAATATTATCCTCTAATAATCAGATTAGAGGGAGGGGCTAAGATTGATGCATTTCAAAATTAACCCCTTAAGCCCAAGACTTAAGCATTTTCTCTAATCCGAACTACTTAATCTCGCCACAACATTGAACAGATTAACCTAAATCTTCAAACCTCAGTTGATCAGCCTAGGCTTACATTCGGTATCAACTAGCCCAAACACTAAGTTCCAACTGAAGTCTAGTCTAGTTTAGGCAAACTAAGATACCTTGAACTATTGCAACTTAATCATCCCATACTTTAATCTACCCACTTCGGCCAAATTTTAACTGGTCCTAAGCTTCCGTATACGATTCAGATCAAACCTAAGGCATCACTTTTTCTTTGATACTAACAGTGACGGACTAGGTTATTCTCCTTAAATAAACTCCGTCAATGATAACATAAACTTATATCCATAATTTATCATTATGGATTTTGCAGAAATTTTGACAGAGTTTTCTTTGTAACTAGATGAAAAACTCAAAACACAACCTATTTAAAATAACTTGCACAAGCACACAACTATCCAATTTAGTATTTTGGACTGCAACACAATACACGGGACCACATCGCCACACCATCCATGGCTCCAACACAATATTCCTAACTACTATATTGGGTTTGAAGAGATGCCATCTATAACTAACTAAAATCTAAAACATCCAATATTATTGTGGAAGCATAGCTAAATCCAAAAACCTACGGAAGTACAATAATAACCATAAAATAATAACAAACCGCATTGAACTACTATACTGTTTACATTCTATTACAATAGACGTATCCAAATCTTTAGGCCTTCGATATTTAGCTAATCTCCTCAAGCAAGTCTCTCTCTTTGTTCTAATTAATCGGGCAGCGGCTTAATATTTTCATCTGGAGGTAGAAACGGCAAGAGTGAGTGTATAGCTCAACAAATGTAGTCATACATCACTAACTATAGCAAATAATAGGGAAAATAACAACTGGGTAGGGGAAACATATAACTTGAATAAAAAGGAAGCATGCGAGGAGAGGGGACATCTAGGATTATCTGGTTCGCATATTTGTTCTGGTTACATCTATTCATTTTCATTACTTTCATTAATCTTTACGGATCCGGGCTAGTAGATCGTACTAACCAAGAATGTGAGAGAATGTGTAAAGGAATGTGTCTACCACACATTCTAAAGCTGGCTACATTTTAGGTCTGCAGCACTCAACTATCGGCTACATTTTAGGCCTGCAGCACTCGGCCATTTCAACTCGCCCCATATCCCCCGGGGACCAGGGCAATCCTCGTTCTACCATAGTAGTATCCTAAAGCGTACCACGAACATCACCCGCTTCCACGAGCGCCAAGAATACTAGGCCAAGTATTCCTTGGGTTCACACCGTGATAGACATGGCAAACTAGAGAATACTACCCCTATAAACCATTATCCTAGTTTCAGGATTAATCCTTCCTTGAGGGAAGATACCCTACAAGTACATCACATTTTCCAATCGGGAAATCACATTCCAATCCTAATCTCCATTCAGGAGATCAAATCCACCACATATCTCCATCTAGGAGATCAAATCCATCATATCGTACTTTGGTAGATTTCCCTCCATTTACTTGCTCAGTTCCTTCCTTTCTTTGGAACTTAAACCTTTTTAGCCATTCAATTCAAGTTCACAAGAGAGTTTCGATTTACTTACCTCCGGTGATCAAATACCACCCTAGAAGCCTCCGGGATGCATTTTTTTAACTTCTGGTGCACACTTGCACATTTTCAGGGCTTACAATTTAACATGATCAATTAGACACAAATTTCTTAAGCATTAAACGGGTGGAAGCATGCAATTTTCCCCATTCAACTAGGATGAACAGTAACAGGGGACTTTCAGAGCTCCCGGATGCCGTGAATGGGTCGATTCTTGTGGAATCGGACGATTCTTGTGGAATCAGACATCCGGTCGATATATACATACAATTGGGATGTGGCGATTTATATTTTTGGGTCAATTTAACATAACACAAGGGTGAAAACATGCAAATTTCCCATTTTATTTCGGATGAACAGTAACATCGCACTTTTAGAGGGCTCGGACGTCGCGAACGGGTCAAAACGTGCAAGATTGATCGCGCGGCCAACCTATATATGCATTTGAGATGTGGTGATTCATATTTTGGGGTTGATTCAATGAAATACGGTGGGAAAATAGAAAACTCCCAAATTCCCGTAGGTTAGGGTTTGGTGGAACTCCACCGACCGGATCGGTGAGTAAATCGGACAACAAACTACAAAATCCTTGGTATCAAGTCATGGGTAATACATTTTCCATGGTTTGGGTTGGTATTGACACAAAAATACCCGATGATATATGAAAAACATCGAAAGAGAAAAGTTAGTGAGTTTGAGAACACTTGCGTCGACGTGTACTACAACTTTTATAACTAGCTCTCGGACGGATTCGGACTCCACAGGCTTGATCTCCTCCTTCCTCTCTCTGGAATCGATGCTCTCTCTCTTTCTAGAAGGGTTTGGTTCATGGAGAAAATGAAAATCGTAAAGTAGCATGCGATTTTAAAACGGGCTGGCGCAAGAGCGTATAGCGAGCGCACGACTAGCGCAGCCTTACTACCCTAGCTGGCTCGAGTGCGCGGCGAGCACAGACAATCTGGATTCTGTGCTCTCTGTGGGCTCGAGCCCTCGGAGGGCGCAGGTCAAGCCCGCAGCAAGCCTGCAGCAAGCCTACTTCGAGTTTTTATTGTTCGGGACGTTTTGACTATTCTAACCCAATCTTTCACATCCTTGGACCTTACTTTTGATTATATAACCTTAATAAGTCATGATTATCATAATTTAAAACCCAAAATCTTATTTACGAATTAATATTTCACGGCTTATAATTTTTGTTTCCGATTTATCAATTCCGGATCTTTAAGCTTTTCAATTTGATTCCTCCTGTACCTTTTGACCATAATTCACCTATGTTAACTTAATTACCTTCTAATTATTATGTTCTTAACCTCAAACCTCACAATATCAAATCTATAAACCCTTAGCATTTATTATCAGTACTGTTGCCCACCGAAATCCATCTACAAAATCCGTAGGCAAGCTTATCCACTCACCATTTCTAAAGTCAGTTTTCCTCAAGACATAACCATTCAGATCCCTAATTTATTAGGTAAAGCTATCTCCCAAGGTAATACTCACAAGTTCTCAAATAGAAACTTCCATTGATTAAATTCGAACCATGGAAAAGTAACTCTAACTAGGGATTTCTTTTCCCACTTAACCCAAGGATATCGATCCACAAGCGATGCGGGAAAGCATAATCCTAGAGTTTTTCTTAACAATATCAGAGTCTATCATTATAATCCTTAAACAGATTACTTCGCTCATGATCTCCTAAGGTTACTTTTCTGTCATAACATAACTACTTTTAGTCCTTGAGATTATTAAATTCAGAGTTATCTCCAAAACAATTCCACATATTTCCAAATGAAAATTTCTAATATCGGCCATCGATCTCAATATTCACCCTCCCCAAATCATACCGAGATCTACCTATTACAGCCTTCAACTTTTAGGTTCACAAGCCTTTAATTTTTTTTAAGGAATTATCTCTAATCCTCAAAAATCTTATCATAAAATTTTTATTATAGGTGGAGCAATTTCACCTCACGAACACCTCCCCAACTTTGCTTGTGGGTGATTATTTATTGATGCAGGATGACATAATCCAAATCTTTCTTAAAGGCATCATCATCTATGCCAATGTCTTAGTCCATTAGCTAAATCCTACTTTCCAGAGGCTCTAAGGCTTCCTCAACAGCACCTAACCGATGCTCTTTCAATCTTACCCAAATCCTTAGAGACTAATGCCAGTTTGATCCGTCTCCGAATCGTTCATTAAAACAAATCAGCTTGATTCTATTCCTCTAAATACATACCCTCAAAACTTTCATAGGGCAGTCCAATTTTCTAATTAGGCTTAGCACATATCCTTGATTCGACCGGCCTTACCTTTTACTCAGAATTCACAATCTAATTACAGGGTACTGTATCTTCTAAATTACAATTTACGTCAACATTTTTGAGTACCATTCTAACTCCAAAAGGATTCACATTACCCAAAAATCAATTTCCAGATAATCAATCCACTTATTCGTTATACCGACAAAATGGATCAAGTATTCCTTCTTCCAGTCGAATACTCATCTAACTACTTGCACAATTTCCAGTTACCAACAACACTTCAACATTAAGCATCTTAATATTTCATTGTCAAGCCAATTTGTTCATTCCAGTCGGACCACTCAATTTTCACAAAAATCTAACTAAAATTCAGGTACCTTACCATTCGATCAATCCTCAAGCAAAATCACAAGGATTTTCCTTTCACATTTTAATCCGATTTATGGTCACCCTTTACCTTTCTTACAGATATCTCAATTTTAGAAACTCCCAATCATCAAATCATTAACTTTTGATTATTTCAAAGTTCACCAAATATCCTCATCGATGTTATTCGAATCCTCAAGATCATTGCCGATCTCGGCACAACCTCAACAGCAACTTATTTGGTGGCCAGAAAATAAGATAGGCAAATCTTTTCTTTAATAATTTCCTCAAATTTTCTCATTCACTTAATAATTCTCCAGGTATGGCCTAATATGCCACCCTTAGCACTGCGAAACCTCATTTCAGGTACTGGACTTTCTTTCTATCCAAGCTGAGAGAACATAGGAAATCCTCTATCATGTGATCAAATTATCCCAAGTAAAGCATTCTCTCGAAGACTTCTTTTTAACAAAATTTTGTCCATATCAAAACCACAACATTCCCTGCAATATCTTTTTATTCTTGAAAATTATACCTAAGGTAATCTTCACCTTTTATCTCATCTGAGGCAATATTAACTTATCTTCTTTCAAGCATCCGATTATTGTCAATACCGCCAACACCTTCAGAATCCACAGGATTCACATCTTATCCTTAAGCCATCAATTATATCCTATCCGTCATATCTAACCCTGAGGACCTCGTCCCAAGGCCGATTGAACTTATCTTAAACTAAACCGACTATCTATACTTTATTTCGGTACTATCATATTCATCACTGACTCGGCATTGATTAGATTCAAATTCTTAAGGTGCTCATAAACAATTTCTTCTCCTCATCCTTGCAGTCAATCAATATCCCGAGGAAAGCTTCTGTCTATAAAAGTCATGCTATTTCCTACATCCACAAACATCTCGAGATTTCTAACCTCAAATAATTAGGTTAGAGGGAAAGGTTAGGATCGATACATTTCAAAGTTTAAATCCTTAGGCCAAAACTTGAACATTCCTTCTAATCCTAACTATTTCATCTTGCCTCAATATAAAATAATTCCACCTAAATCCTTAAACCTACACCGATCGGTCTAGGAGTAGCCTACATTTAGTATCAATTAACCTAATCACTAAGTCCTAGTTCAAGTCAATTTTCAACTTAGGTAGACTACAATACCTAAGACTTAGTTCATCCTATACCTATACCTATTTATTTAGTCAGTCATAATCATTTTCTAAGCTTCCGCATATGATTTAGATCATTACTAAGGTATCTCATTTTCTCTAATACCAATTGTGATGAAATATTTTTTTTTTCTCCTCAAATAATTCTGTCATTACAGAACAGGAATAGAATTCCAAGTCTCGCTTAAGGTTCTAGGAAAAAACGGGCAGAGTCTTCTCTAAAATTGGGCAAAATAGAAACAAAAACCTATATAATAAAACAGTATGTGAACATAACTATCCATTTATACCACAATTTTTCTACAACACGCATTCACAAGATCACCGATTTGCCATTTCTATCCATGGCTCAAATATAATTCTATCCACTAAATTAAAAAAATACATAAGAGATACGGCCTAGTACCTGTACATATCCAGAATAGAATAGCAGAAGAAACTATAAAAACCTGTGGAAGCATAATTGCTAATCCAATAGATTTCATAAAGTGTAATAATCATCAATACATAATTTCGTCCACCATTTAGACATTTACATGCAAAATGCTAGAATTTTCAAATCTTTAGGATTACTTTGAGTCTTCACCAAGGCTCCAGAATCTATCCTGTTAATCTCTAGCTAGGCGTGATCCTCCAGCATCTTCTCTATATCCTTATTTGGAGGAAAAAAATAACAAAACAGTGAGTCAAAGCCCAATAAAGTACTAAAATATGCAGAATATAATGATCTCATACATAACATATATACAGATAGTTCTAAAAATTGTTAAAGAATAGGGACATATACAGAAAGCATGAGAAAAGTATGATTCAACGTGCAAGCCTCAGAAATCATTATCTATGCTTTCTTAGAGAATATATGTGTAGATAAGCAGAAACACTTGCAATAATCATGAGAAAAGTATAATTTCCATATAAATAGGTCTCGGGAAGCATAAATCATGCTTTCAGGGTATAAATAAATATGTTAGGGCAGAAAACTAAATTAATATTATATCAGAAGAATAGAAGTAGTTCATGGAAAATAGGAGTAAAACATGATTCTATTTAAATAGGCAACGGTTTCATAAAATAGTTCCCAATCTCACTTACTTTCGTTAGAAAACTCTAGTTAAATATCCTAGGGACCCAACCAGTATACCCCACTAGCCAAGGGGGTAAATAATCGATGATAGATTATGTTACGCATACAATCAAGGCCAGTAACCAGTACAGGGATATCCCTTCTAGCGGGATTATATACAAATACCTCCCGAAGGTCAGTGAATGATGTACAAATACCTCCCGAAGGATGGTGGATCATCTGCAGTTCTACCCTCTAAAACTAATGCCCTGAAGAAGGGCGGATCATATGTAATTCTATGAACAGAATTATCCTCGATTACCACCATAATGTCCTAAGACATGCCGGAGAACGTCACATGACTGTATATCAGTTATAGGTCCTAATTAACAGAATGACAAACAGTTTTCCTCTCGTTTACTTAACTTATAACTCATCAAACTTAAAAAATCAGTAAGGATTTCACCATTAATCCTTCAAAATACTCTAGAAATCCACAGAAACTTAACAGTATGGTTTTATATAAATTTCTCAGTTTATAAATCATAACATTAAAGTACTCCTTTATAAATTAACTGTCATATATCAGAAATTATGAATTTTAAACATTAAATCCCTTCATTTTCATGCTTAAGATTTTGATAAATATTTCAGACATAAAATAGATACCAAACACATGCATAAACATAAAATCTATCCAGTTAATTTACAATAAACATGCAAAACCATGGATTTAAAGCACCAAATCCTTAATTTTCGTACCTGGGGTTTTGGTCAAGCTTTCGAACATAAAATGGATACTAAACATGTGAATTTACATGAAATCAAAGCCAAATATTATAATATATACATGTAAATATGAAATCTGTTCGATTAATTTACAGAAATAGGCTTTATTTATTTCTCCTTCTGCTTCTCGTTGGATCGGCCAAATGCTGAGGGAAAAACACGCACGTGTTTACATACAAGTCGAGGCACTCGAGCACTCCCTTACGGTTATGGCACCACCTCGGGTGCTCATCAAGCGCCCTTCAGGCAGCTACATTCACAGATTTAGCCCTGGATAGCACTCGAGTGCACTCCTCATACCCATCCTCGCCCCCACCTAGCCTAGGGCAACCTTCGAGCGGCTCCTTGTGCAAAATCACGCCTCACCGCTGCTCAAGAACTTGTCGAGTGCAGGTCGGGCGCACGTCATGCACACATTGAGCCTGCAGCACGGAAACGTTGCATTTTTGCTATCCGAGAACCGTTTCGACCATTCTAACCCAATTTCTCACACCCTTAGACCCTACTTTTGATTATATAATCTTAATAGGCCATGATTATAATAATTTAAAGCCCGAAATCTTATTTACGAATCAATTTTCTCTGTTTACAACTTCTGTTCCCAATTTATCAATTCCAAAAATTTGGGCTTTTCAATCCAATTCCTCCCGTATCTTTTGACCACAATTGACCTATCTCAACTTAATTACCTTCCAATTACCATATTTTGAAATTCCAAAATCTCACCACCCATATTAACCATATCTTAGAAACCGATACCTTATAGGGCCCAACTTTCTCTTTCTACTTTCGAACTCAATTTTTCACATTCTAAACCTAATCCTTGATCATTATTAATTCATTTTCACCATAATTATTATATTTCAGAATTTGGATTATCACAATATTAACTTTCCAAAGGTTCAGGTACTTAATCATTAACAAATTGATTATAAATCAGTATCCTTGGATTTACTATATTAGAAACTGACTCTAAGTCATAGTAACCTCGAGCTATCGATTCCATCTTGTACACCTCACTTGCCACGCTGATCAAGTATCCCTTCTTAACAAATTACTAGCCTAAGAATCTCAACCCATAATTGATGAAACTTGAACTTCAAACAAAAATCGATTGATCTAGGCCCTAAATCGCTGTTGATGCACTTAAGCACTAGATCGGTGATGATCAAATTCAAACCTTAAGGCGCCTCCATACAACTTCTCTTCTTAACCTCGCGGTCGATCACCATCATGAGTAAACCATTGTCTAGGAGCCAATGCTAATACTTTTTTTGAAATAAGGACTATTTGTGTTAGCTTGCTCTTAAGACACTAATTAGGATAATTTAAGCTAGACAAGTGAACTGAACTACCGATCTTAACTTAGCGCTATCCTAAGTTATTGGACTAGGATAAGTAGGACTATCCGGTCTAACTTAATTATCCTACGCCTTCATCTACTTATTTGATCAATCTTAATCTATCATAAGTTTCTGCATACAATTCAAATGAAACCTAAGGAATCTCTTTCTCTCTAATACCAATTGTGACGTGCCATATTTTCAAACCAAAAACTGGCAAGGGTCTGGCAGTAATATAGACATCGGACTAATACAAAATCGATAACTGAAACAAATCATACAACCCTACTGAAGCATATACTATCATCCACACATGCAGCGAAATCTACTATGTCATGCTATCATCCATACATAGGAATACACGTCATCAAATCCATCTAAAATATGTAAGTCTCCATACATGTATGTATAGAAAACCACAAAAATACAAATAACTCTGAGGGGATCTTTCAGTCCAAAGCCTAGCCCACTTCTAGATACTATTCTATCTCATTAGGTATCAGTGCGTGCTCATTTGAAGGTGAAAAATAGTAAGGAATGAGCCAAATACTCAACAAGATACAATATAGAAAAGACATAAGCAGTATACTTAGTATAAATCAAGATGAAGGGAATAGAAACATGATGTACGATGTATAACGTGAAACATGATCAAATATATTTTCAGAATACAAATAATTTTTCACATTTTATTTCTGATTCCTTTAGATTCTAAAACATGCAGAAAACTTTATTATTTTTTCAGATCTGTGCTAGTGGGCCTCAGTAGCTATGGAGCAAATGATCAAAGAATGGAATGTGTATGTATCCACACATTCTATGGTGCTAACCATGAATCTCAACTTTAACGTCCCGTGATAGATGGTATACCTTTCGCCGGTATACGAGGCTAGATAACAGATATGCTACCCACGTAACTTTCACATCCCATGGTGGACAGTATACCTTTCACCGGTATATGAGGCCAGATAACAGATATGCTACCTGCACAACTTTAACATTCTGTGGTGGATGGTATACCTTTTGCCGGTATACAAGGCCAGTTAACAGATATGCCACCAGAGTGTCCGCCATGGCCCAGGAGCATTCCTAAATCTTTCACTGTAATATTCTAATGCATGCCATGAAATATTACCCTGTGAAGTACAAATCCTTAGTCCAAATTTCATAATTAGTTATTCTTAGGAGATGGTCCACCAAATTCAAATACAAAGTTATCACTTCCTAGAGAACGGGTCATCAAATATATCAAATTATGGAGTTCCTTCATAAACTTTGCATATCTTACAAAATTCTCATATATAAATATTGATAATTATTTCTCATGGTTTAAGTCTTCACATGACTTCAAACATATGCATAATTTAACATAATGCTTGGAAGAATCAAAAATTCCTTACCACATTAGGCCAAACATGACTTTAGGGTTTCTAGACGAATAACCCTTCACAAATGGTTAATAATAATATTTTTTAGAATATAAAATTAAGCATATGCGAATATATATAATTTAAATAACAATTAAAGAAGGTGGAATCATACAAAAATACTCAATTGCCTCGAATAAACAGTGCTACAGCGCAGGTTAGGATTCCCGGACGCACCAAACGGGTCAAAACTTGTAAATCAAACACTGAACTGATAAATACTCATATTCAAGACATGGGTAAAAAATAATTAAAGCCAAATCATGCACGGAACTCAAAATAAATGGACAAACAAGAGCCAGGCGCGGGTTAGGGTTTCGTTGAAGTTGAACCTGCACAAAATGTGGGGAAATCAGACATCAAATGACAAATAAATCATGTAAGGGTCATGGATTTCGAAAAATAAAAGTTTTGGGTGGTTACCGGAACGAAAATACCCGAGTGATATGAACATAAATAGAAAAAGAGAATACAAAGGGTATGGGTGCACTTGCCTTGACCTGATCTTTTACTTTTTCAACTAGCTCGAAGTCTGAATCGAATTCGAGAGCCTGTATCTCTCCTCTCTCTCTCTTCGCAAAACCCTCTGCTTCTTCCCTGCATTCTGTTTTTTCCTTCTTCTTCCTTGT
>JAODPA010011979.1:0-13486 GCA_025585075.1 Nepenthes mirabilis | reverse complement strand
ATATTGTCTCTGGATTATATTGATGTCATATTAATAAATAAATAAATATTGTTTGAAACTAACAAGCTGAACGATAGCCATTTGGCTCCACAGACAGGAAGCCTTTCCTAATTAGACATATTCTAATTAAACTGAATTTCAATTTCAGTTCTCCAGTGTCGCCTCTGCAACCCGAATAATATTCGTAATTAGTGTGTTTTTGAAGGCCTCTTAATCATGGGCAGCAGGAGCACCTTAATTCTACCCACCTTCTAGGCCTCTTTACATTCTATTATATACGTAGGCAGAGATACAGAATGACGCGTGCCATATAGTACATGTGCAGCATGTTTTCTCAATTCAATCCCCATGCCATCTTGTCTCAATTAATCCCACCTTCGAGTTCCTCGCATCTCTGACCAGTTGGGCACTCAAGTAATCACAGTTTTCTCCACTTTTTTTTAACATACTAGAAATTTTGTACTTCTCGTGCAGGACGGTCTTTTCCCCTTTTACTTTTTTGGGGTTTTGAAATGAAACAAAGGTAAATAAAGCTGATGGCGTTCAGAAAAACACAGGAATCAAATTTTCTGCTCTTTTGCATTTCATTTTTTCTGTTATTGATGGATTCCAATAACGACAGGAGCGACAGAGTTGGGTGACAAAATCTGATCTCGGCCAATTTCCTGTTGGCGGGATCTCGGAGGCCGTGACGTTGACGCTTGTCGTGAGATAAATAAAAAGCGATTTGATTTGATAGATAAAGAAGGTTGAGAATGCAGGGGGAGTTTTGTAGGAGTTAGAATAGAGAGATGTTGGCATTGGTTGAAGAGAAGGAGCTGCGATGGAACAGGAATTTGATTCCAAACTGAGGATTCAAAGAAATTCATCGAATAATGGGGGCGGAGTGCAGAGATGCAAAAGCTTTCAATTTAGGGCTCCTCAGGAAAATTTCACGATTCAAGACTTCGAATTGGGCAAGATCTATGGCGTTGGTTCTTATTCTAAGGTTTGAAACCTTTCTCATCCTTCGCGTCATTTATTTTACTGAATCTAATTTGTTTTCTTGATGTGGACATGCCAGTTTGTGGGGTTTATTTTAAATAAAATAGGTTTTGGTTATCACTGTAGTATTATGCATAAAATGCTGTTTTCTTCTCACTGGATAATCGGTTAAAAAGGTGGCTCTTCTGTTGTTTGCCATATAGTAGTAATTGTGTTGAACTGTAATGAGGTTCCTTGGTTATAAAATAATCGAAACAGGTATTTTACCCCTGTTGTATTGTCTGTTTTTACGTTTTCCAAATCAGTGGTTGAGATGATATTTTAGAAATATAATATGAAATTTATGATTGTAACTTGCTTGCATATGTCATAAAACACTCATTATCCTTAAACATCAAAAGACTTCCTTGAAATGTAATTTAAAAATGATATACTGGCGCCTGTTTGAAAGACCGTATGTTTTATATAGGTCTCACGCTCTCTTAATTCCATTATACAGGAAATTCTTTGTTGCATGCAACTAAATTGTCTCGGGGGCATTCAACATTCCTAAAATACAACGATGTAAACAATTGATTGAGGGGACGTGTGGAGCTTTTTCATGATTTCGTAAAGCTCATGTAGGATTTATCTTTATATCCTCGCTGACAAATTGCTTTGTCCTATTGAGCTGGGAAGATTCTTGGTGCATCAGAAGCTATAATTTCTGGTAATCCATGCAGCTTCAAAGCTTTTCTAGTAAATAATAGCAAGTGTTAAGGAAACTACTTCGGTTGTCATGGGGTATGCAGTAGAGGTGGGGTTGCTAGTGTTCTGTTCTGTAGGGTGGGCTGGATGTGGGCTTGATTGGTAGTGTCTGTGAGGTTGAGGGTCATTATTATCTGACCTTATAGGTGTGGTTCCAGTGATAGTGGTGTGATTTTTTAGAAAATGCAGTTTGTGCTCAAGTTTAGGTTATTTGCTGGCAGTTGCAACAGTGGGGTATTTGGATGTGTGGTGCTGATGCTCTGCAGATGGATGTGTTTTTCCTTACATTTATAATTATTATTTATACTAAAAAATAATCATAGATTTATAATAATATCAGTGAGATCTTTGTTGTTGTGGGCTCTCTACATGGTGTCCTGACAAATGGGCCAATGTGGGATTTATGTAATTGTAACGGAGGAGGGGATGTTTTGTTCAAAACCAAACATGATACTTATATCCAGGTTCAACCATTACTTGTTGGGGGATTTTAGAAATTTCTCCTTTGAGAAATCAGTGTTTAGACCGAAGAACACTCAGAGGGGTGATGATAGTAATAGCATGGAAGGGTAAATAAAAATCCATAAATTCGGTGTGCATAAAGAAGCTACAGTTCTAGGTGCTCATACACATTCCATCAACATTCATATTATATAATTGAAGTGTAGTGAAATTGAGAATACAAGATACGATGATGAAAGGAAAAACTCGTGATCAAGTTTAGATGAAAACCTTCTGAGCTATTAATCGCTAACTAATTATATGAGAATAAAGCTTATATGCTGGTAGTTCTAATGTGCTAACCTCTAGTCGACTAATATCAGTCACGTAACTTTCTAAGGCATTCCTTAGATCTACAACCTGCAGCTATACTAGAACCCTTGCTTTTCTAAGTGATGGACATTGTGGCAAAGTAAGTTCATAAGTTTATAATGACCTTACAAGCTCATCAATCCACTATGTTTAGTAAAATGGAGAACACACAATATGTGATGAAAAGAAAACTCATGAATAACATGTTCAGAGAGAAACCTTGTGGGCTTTCAATATCTAACTAAAAATCCACTATATAAGAAGAATCAACTTACAAACTAATAATTCAGACGCGTTAACCTCTAGTCAGTTGAAGCCAAGAATGTGTCCCTCTAAGGCTTTCCTTAGATCTATAGCCTCACACATATAGCAGAACCCTTGTGGCTTCTCCCAGTGAACTTGTATAGACTGAACTCTTCAAGTGAAATGTATTAGACTTATTTTACTCAAACCATTTATCTTGCTAACATTGAGTGAAGCGTTCTAGAGCTAATTTGCACTAGCCAAAATTAGAACAACATCAAGTGAATCCTTCTTTGGATGTTTTTCTCAAGCCTAACATCAAATGAACTTTGAGTAAACCACTTCGGTGAATTTATGCTCTGGCAAACCATCAACTGAACAATGAGTGAAACCTTCCAATGAAATTAAGCTTGAGCTAGCTGGCAAACCGCAAATGTCATGAGTCACAGTCTGATCAAGCCCCACTCTATACTTCAAGAAAATCTCGGCCTCCAAACACCATCGTTGAGCCTAGGACACACAAGACACTACAAAAGAATACTCAAGATACAACAAATTGTTACAAAATTTTCCACACTAAAGGTCGGACTAACAACCTGTATTTGTCATAGGATTAATAAAATTGTAATATTGGCATGTTTCCCAATGCTTTCTTTGGCTAATTTGTTGTTGCCTGCAGGTTGTGAGGGCAAAAAAGAAAGATACGGGAGTCGTCTATGCGTTGAAGATTATGGACAAGAAGTTCATTACTAAGGAAAATAAGGCTGCTTATGTGAAGCTGGAACGCATTGTTCTTGATCAGTTGGATCATCCTGGCATTGTGCGATTGTATTTCACATTTCAGGATACCTTTTCCCTATGTATGTATTCATCACTGCTGTCTACATGGAATTTTCAGGCTACAACATGCTTGCTTTTGCTTCTACTGGATGCGTCAATTGCCACAGCTTCATTTTCAGCTTTCTCCTTTTGCTTTTCTGATCTTTTCCTTTTATTCATGAAGACATGGCTCTTGAATCCTGTGAAGGTGGGGAGCTGTTTGATCAGATAACCAGGGTGAGTAAGGCTCACAGGACTAAATCCTCTGAATTTTCATGTTACCGTGGAAAAGATATATATGTCATGTCCTGTAATTTAATTGTAAGGAATGAGTTTTTAAGAACTCATAATTTACTATCTTGGGCAGTATGATTATTTCCAAATAATCATGCGTTATTTGCTGATTATGGGTTCTGAGATTTTGTTCTTTCCCTTTGTTTCTTCCTGTCTTCTTGTTACTTTTGATTCCAAATTCTTTTAATTGTTTTTTTTTTTTTGCAGCTGTGAAATTTTCTTCTGAAATTATTGAGAGTTAATGAACTCTGTTATGAATTTTGGATCTGTTTGTAGGACTGGACTTTGCTTTCCTAGTTTGTAGTTATGTGATATCTACAAATATGATTTGATCGTGTGCAGAAAGGCCGCTTATCAGAGAATGAAGCTCGCTTCTATGCTGCAGAAGTTGTAGATGCTCTCAAGTATATACACAGTCTGGGTTTGATACACCGAGACATTAAGGTAAACCATTTTATTTATCTGATTAATTTGTGTCACCACATCATTCATGTCGTGATTTCCATGGAGCATTTGTTGTGCTAACATTCTTGTAAATGACAGCCAGAGAACTTGCTTCTTACTGCCGATGGTCATATTAAAATTGCTGACTTTGGCAGTGTAAAGCCTACGCAAGACAGCAGGATTTCTGTCCTTCCTAATGCGACTTCTGGTATGATCGTTATACTTTTCTGGGAGTTTGATGATTGCTGATAGATTAAACCTCTTTTACTGGACTGTGCAGATGATAAGGCTTCCACTTTTGTGGGAACAGCTGCATATGTCCCTCCAGAGGTCCTCAATTCTTCACCCGCAACATTTGGGTATGCATACAGGATTAGTTTTCTATATGACTTTCCAAAGTGAAAACTGGAAGGGGGGAAGGGGAATTCATGGACATGGGAGATAAATGTGTTTGTAGAGGGAGTAGTGCCACTTTCTTTGTTGTTTATGTCCATATTTTTAACTTACTAATTATGGAATTGCTCATTCTATCCTCCCCCAACAGAAATGATCTTTGGGCTCTTGGTTGCACCTTGTACCAGATGCTTTCAGGGACTTCTCCCTTCAAAGATGCCAGTGAGTGGCTTATTTTTCAAAAAATCATTGCCAGAGACATTAAATTCCCAAATTATTTTTCAGAGGAGGCAAGAGATCTCATTGACCTGTTGTTGGTAAGTTAATAAGAAACTGCTGCCTTTGTTTGGGAATAGGGATGATATAATTTGTAAATATGCATGCTCCTCCCTCCTCTTCTTTATTTCCTAACCTTCATGCATAATCTAATAAATATAACATTTCTTCTGTTCTGTGTTTAAATTATTTTGGTGGATTGGGAATTCAAAGGGGTGAAATTTTCATTTCGATTGTAAGTTTGTTTGAAGGTAGACATCATTTTCACACATGCTGGCAAATATTGGCTATTTAATGACTCTTTCTGGAGTTAAGTTGGAAATAGATGAGTTGAACAGATTTGTGCTTGCTTTTTTTGGGCATGTCCTTCATTGGAGAAATGAAGAGAAGTCTATGAAGCTTTTTGAAGAAATGATCGAAGTGTCACACTCATCCTTATAACAAATATGTAATGGGTATCCTACAGAGTATCCCCTAGAAACTCTAGTCAGGATAACAACTGACGATCTTGATACACTATTATTTCCCTAATATTATGACCAAGAATATGCACATATATATAATATTTCTAAAAAATATAGTTCAGTCAAGTTTTATGGCTGATAATATCTATAAAAATGCTATTTCTGCTTATCCCTTGATTTAGGGATGATGGCTATTTGTAGTGCAAAAATTGTACCCAATCAAGGGATTTCTATGTACAGATAAAAAAAATGAATCAAAACAGGTTCTCCATTTGTTTGACCTTATCTAGTCAGAAGATCAGCTCCTAGAAAAGAGAAAAACAAAGACAACTCTGTATTTTTTGCTGGAGGAAGGAAAATTAAGGGGATGAGACAAGCTCAGTGACCGACAACTCTATTTTCCCTGTTATGGGGACTTAAATTGTTGAGTTAGATTTTATGGAAAAGAGTGATCAGAAGGAGCCTGATGTGAGATACAAGTGTGTTAGATAAACAATTTGAATTCATGCTATGCATGACTATGATGAAAGTGATCTTTTTCTGAAGACAATTGATGGAGCAAATTCGGACAGAACTTACATTTTGATGGAGTAGGCATTTGAAAAATCTTTCTAATGTAAGCCCAAGTTATGAAATCCTTGTAAGATGGATTAATAACTTATAAGCTATGTGCATGTTGGAAAGACGGTGGTTTTTTAATTCCAATTCGCCTACATTAAGGCCAACTTTAAAGTTATATTTGTTTGCCTTGGCTATTGATGAACTATCAACAAATTTAAGGTAATGCTCTTTTGTACATGGTTTGCAGATGATATGATAGGGTTAAGAAATAAGGAAAGTTTTAACGCCAAGCTAGACATTTGGATGGATATTTTGGAAGCCTTGGGCTTCAAAATTAGTGTACAAAGTTGTGTTGTTTAAGGTATGTCAGTCTAATACAAGCAGAATGATAGGTGGTGAAGGATGGGATAAGGATGAAAGCCTATCAAGTAGGAACTTTCAAATATCCCGTGGAATGGTTCCAAATGATGGGCAAGGTATAAAAATACTATATAATAATAAAAATGGGTTGAATGAATTGGAGAGGGGCTTCAAAGATCCTTTACTATACCATTCAGGGTTACGGATATATACTTTAAGATAGCTAGGCGACCATGCGGTACAAAGGCAGAGTGTTGGGGATCCAAGTACTAATATGTTTAAATAAGGTGGTGGCAGTGATAGAGATGCTGGTGGAAGCATGGTGAAATAAAAGGTGGGAATTTGATTGCAATGACATTATTGGGGGGAAAGAAGAAGTAGTCTTGATAGTTAATAGAATATGAGTGACCATTTGGGGTGGTATGGTCATCAAAAGCAAAGACTGTTGTGCACCTATGATGATATGTTTGAGGATGGAAGATGCTTATTATGAAGGGGGTACTGGAAGACCTACATAAAGATAGAATCAAATCATCAAGCCTGATCTTCATATCTTTAGATAGAAGAGGAAATGGCTACTAACATAGGTAGATATACTTCCACATCTTTTGCTCATTAGTCCGAACCTGAATTTTCTTTTCAGGCTGCTTATGTGCCCTTTTTTTATGGCAATCAGGTTGAACATAGTTCAAGCTCAGAATCGGGGCAGAGATAAAGTTGCTCACACAGAAAGGCTTTGCCCTGTTTGGTTTGATTTGGTTCTAAATTCCTTTAGTTATTTGCCTTTTGAGGCCAGCTATGGAGCTAGGCTATACCATCCACTGATTATACCTCAATCCATGTTAAACACGGAACATGACCCAAATCTTTTGTGACATAGAACTCAATTGATTATAGAAGTTGTTAACTTCACATGTATTATTGCTTTAGGGTATTGTATTTTTGTTCAGTAATTAGATAGGGTAAGTTTGCGGGCTTTTATTAATCACAAAAATCGGTCACTTTTTATTCTTATTTTTCCATGGTGGTATTATGCAGTCTATAGATCCCAGCAAGAGACCAGGTGCTGGACCTGATGGTTATTCAGCACTTAAAACACATCCTTTTTTCCGCGGAGTTGACTGGGAAAACTTACGAGAGAAAACCCCTCCCAAACTTGCCAAGGAGCCTATGGTGATACATTGTTTCAGATTTTCATTTTTTGCTATTGACTAGCCTATCTAAATTTTCCTTGCAGCTTTTATGGTTTTTGTGGTAGGTATTCTGCAGAAAAACTGACCTTTTCTTGTTTCCCTTTAGTCTCATTCCGAAGAAGTTGATGATCCCCAAGATGCATGGAACCCTACACACATAGGGGATGGCTCAGCAAAGCCGAATGATGGAAGTGGTGGCCCCTCATCTTTGGAATCTTGTAACATAACAAGGCTGGCTTCAATTGACTCCTTTGATTCAAAATGGTACTAACTGCTATTTTTATGCACTACTCATGAGACATTAATTTGTCTGCCTTGGTTGTTTCTCATCCAGATTAGTGAAGTGAATGCTGTCGTTGTCCTCATCCAAGTTGTTGAAATGTCATTGTCTGCATTCTTTATTAGCAATGCATGACATGACTAGGCCCTTCGTGAAGCCAAACTATGTGTTGCCAATCATTGGGATTGATTAAGTGATATGTATCTGGCTGATACAACATTTCCTTGTAACGAATTTTTTATGGCCTTTTTAGAGGTTGACAAGCATCTAAGCATTTTTTTTATTCACTATCCATCCCAACCCTCATCCACGCTCCCATAAAAGGGAAATTGGCAAGCTCCTGCTGTGAGCCGAATGCTTTTAGTTCTATTGTACAGAGTATTGTCTTACATTATATAAGAGGCTATTCTCATGACTAGAACTGTAACCATCAAATTATAAGGAGACAATTCTATTTTTGTGCTAAGACTTCCCTTCATGCCCCCACAAAAGGAAAGAAAGGAAAGTTAGAAAGAGGGGAAAAACTGGGCAGTTAATCAAGCCGACTTTTTGAGTATTTTAATGCAGCACTCTGATAGCATCGGTGCAACTTTGCTGGATCACCCTTTCTCATATGCAACTTGAACTAGCTTTTTGGCTTTATCAACAGGCAACAGTTTTTAGATCCTGGTGAGTCTGTGCTCATGATCTCAATGGTGAAGAAAATGCAGAAGCTAAGCAGCAAGAAATTGCAACTCATCCTTACCGACAAGCCAAAATTGATCTACGTTGATCCTTCAAAGCTAGTGGTGAAAGGGAATATAATCTGGTCTGACAATCCTAATGACTTGAGCGTTCAAGTGACGAGCCCTTCCCAGTTTAAGATATGCACAGTGAGTCCTCTTTTCCTATTATAATTTAGTCAACCTTCATAGTGAGCAAAGTCTGTTTACTTTTGAATGGGTTCTTAACCCTTGTTCTGCATGCTAGATTTGTAAATCAAATCTTGCTCCGGGCAATCATGTTTTTCATTTTCATCGGAGCTGTTCCACATGGTGGGCTGCCCCTGAAGTCTATTGTTTAAGCCTCTGTTTGTTACCAGGAAAAAACTTGCTGAAAATGTTTTCTGCATTTCCCAGTGTTGGCGCTCATGAAAAGATGTTTTCCCATGTTTTGCATTTATAGAATAATAAATCAGTGGAAAACCTAAGTTTATACTCGGAAAAATGATTTTTTACTTTGAAAACAGTAAGTGTTTTTTGGCACTCATCAAGTTTTCATTGTTAACCTAACACCAAATTTTCAGAGTTTTTATCTAATGCTGTATCATCATTGGCCATGATGCCCTGGTCTCGCCCTCCCTCTGCCAGCAGTTGTATACACCCCTGAATAGCGTCGCGGACCATCGATGCCCCGAATTCTTTGACCGGTTGATGTCACATGAAGCCTCCAACTCCCACTCGGTTCGTTGGCTGGTGTCACCCAAAAATCTTGCTTCCATTTTCCAGCCAGTGATGAACTGACTCAGCTGCTAATAGGGAAATCATCTCACTCATGACCAACCGACAGTGACTAATCATATTTTTTTGACAGTGAACTTACACCATTGACCACAAATATCACTACAGGAAATATTATTGCTGCCAATAATTTCAAATATTTGTTATTGTTGATGGATTTGTGTGATAATCTGATTTCATTTTACATTCCAAAAGTCCAAAAATATCATGAGAAGTTAATTTCTATGACTTGTATTTTCAGCCCAAAAGGGCGATATTGTTTGAGGATTCAAAGCAGAGGGCCTGGCAATGGAAAAAAGCAATCGAGGAACTTCAGAACAACTCGTGAATTCCAATTGTTGATTAACAAATTCTTTGGAGCATGAGGTGATTATAGAGTAATGTGGGGATCCAGAAATCAATGTGATCGTTACAAGAGAAGAAAAATTACGAGATTCAACTTGTGGGCCCAGCCCAGCAGAGGTCCCAAGGTACATGCATTCCCACCACAGCTCCTGTATTTTGTTGTGCCTTAAAAGCTTTTGTGATATAATGAGTTATTCAAGAGCAAATTCAGGGCTTAATGTTGTACGAATGTTGATGAAACCACGTTCAAAGGGTTCGTTTGGAAATTGGTTCGTTACTTGTATTTTAACCATTTGGAAGAAAAAAAATATATTACCCTCCAAAATGTAACAATAATTTCCCCTGTTTCCCCCTCTTCACTAGCAACTGAGCATCGTTTCAGGGAATGAACCAAGACTGTTTTTCCAGATTCTATGTTTCCTCCATGGTATTCAAACAGTGGAAACTCCTGTCCTGTGAATGGGAGAATTTTCCACAAGTTGTTAAAGTAATCAAATGTCATTTCCTTTTGTTTTTCTTTCGCTTCATGATTTTCCCTGTTGCCCCAAATTATGAGCTGCACCGATTTGTATTGACTTGTAAGCATTATTATGGCTGTCGTTCATTGGTTATCGGCGGATTCAATCATGAAGTAGTGTATCTACTGCTTTTTATAACAATTTCTCCTGGCATAGCTTGTAATGTACGTAAAAGGAAGGCCACTTCTGGCTTTTTAGAAAGTGTAGTTTTTCTTGCCTATCTGTCTCTCTGTGAAAATGAGTATGAAAACAAAATACCTTCCAAATATTCCGAACTAGATGTACTCAGGGCTACTTGAACTATGCAGAATTTGTGGTCATATTACCGTCACTTTCACTGTCTCAAGGCACTGATTTTAATATTCGAAAATTTCACATAATCTGATTTCCAAAATGAAGAACGCATTTTTTTCGGATTGGGCATGATCCTTTTATTATGTTTTTTAGACTTGATGCGTTCCTGGTTTTTGGATTGTGGTACAGATTAGGGAGCCACTCAATCTTCTACTGTTAGTCGAACTGGAGAGTATCTGGTTTCTATTTTTATTAATCTGAAACATGCGCACCATAACTTATAAACAAGAGGTCAGTGGATTAGCAGATTTATTCTCCAATTTATTTTCTGACGTTCAAGCTAAAAATTTTTATCAAGAAATGGAAAAATATAATAAAAATGTAAGAGAATGTATGGATACATGTGACGGGGGATTGAGTGTGAATGCACTTGGTTGAGAGACGATTTCGAAGTGCGCCTGACTAGAGAGCGGCTCTGAGGTATGTCCAAATAAAGGGCGGTTTTGATGTGCGCCCTGTTGAGGAGCAACTTCGAGGTAGCCCTGACTAAGGGCGGCTCCTGAAAGGAGGGAAAGCCCCTAGATGAAAGGTACCTGGATGGATAGTATGACATCTGGATGGCATGCCTCTTGGATAGACGGTATGGTCCCTGGAAGGGGGGAAAGCTCTTAGATGAAGGGTACCTGGATGGATAGTATGATATCTGGATGGTAGGCCTTTTAGATAGACGATACGGCCCCTGGAAGGAGGGCGGCTTCTAGAAAGAGGGTGCTTAGATAGATGGTGGGCCTCTTGAATAGACGGTATAACCCTTGGAAGGGGGAAGGCCCCTGTAAGAAGGGCTGCTTCTGGAAGGAGGACGCTTGGATGGAAGGTATGACGTTTGAATGGCGGGCTTCTGGAATGGACGGTATGACCCCTGGAAGGAAAACTGCTCCTAAAAGGAGGGCATCTGGATGAATGGTATGGCCCCTAAAAGGAGGAAAGGCCATCTGAAAGGAGGGTTGCTTTTGGAAGGAAGGAGGGCCTCTCCCAAGAAGGTGCCCCCTCCCTGGGAGAGTAGAAGAGGACAAGATTCCTCCCTGATGGCGCTCCTGAAATGGAGACTCAAATTTTTGAGATGGAGTCTCTGTGACGATTGTAGATTTATCAAGTCGTTTAAGTTTTGAGGGAGCATGCTATTGCAACCGACTTTATTGTGTGGTTCGCAGAATGGCTTATCTTATTTAAGCGATGTGGACCTTTGGTATGGGCCTTTATAGAGCTTCTGGGCTGTGTCGTGGCCCATCTTGAATTGTATTTGCTGGGCTAGTGTCTGTTGGGCCACAAGTTGTGCTGGGACTTGTCTAGGTTGAGCGGGTTTATTTTGTAAGCCTCGAGTTGGGTTGATCTAAATTTTACCGAACTCATCAAGACTATTTTATTTGAGTAGTGATTTTGTGCTTCTAGACAATCGGATATGAATCTAAGTTTATCATCGGACTCTTTTAGTTCATTTGTTGGCCTTAAAGTACTAGCCGCAGAAAAAGTAGACTGATTTTCAATCTTGTATAAAATGTGAATTAGGATTTGCCTACAAGCTTCCCGTGTAATTTCGCTTGTCACTCGGCTCCAGGGAATTTGGATGTCTGCAAAAGATTGGAGCGGCATCCCGTAGCAAAATGACATGAAATTGGAGGGCCAGAAGGGAGGATGAGAACTCCATTGTTCTGGTTTTTTTGTTTNGGGGGGGGGGTGTCATCAGGTTAATAGAGATTTAAAGGAAATTGATGAAAATTTAAACCTGTATTAAGTATGAATTTATAGAGATTTAAGTAATAATTGTTATATTTCTACATTTTACTTCTATTGTTCTTCAAACCAAAGAGAGAGCAGAGAGGCGGAAATGACAAGGCTCATCATAGAGGCCAGAAATGACTTGGAATTCAGAGAAGCAGCCTTAGACGGAATATTTGATTTCTTACTGCGGGGCATTTCCGTTGGTTGTATCTGGGTCCATCAAAGGGTGTTGCTTCTCATATTTGGGTCTTCCAATCTAAGGTAATTGAATTCCCATTATTAAATTTTATTAAAATTATTACGAAATTGGGCCTTTTTTTTAAAAAAAAAAATGTTCAAATATTAAAATACCCACAGTTACCGATTTAATATTTGTAGTTCAAAAAGGAGATTCATTTGCAATCTCCATCTCCTCTGAAAATAATCCTTTGGACGGTATTTTCTACCTCGTATTTCACACATTTCTCTTTTAATTGGCCACCAACCGCGGCCACCGATTGCCAGCTGGAATATCACCGTCATTGTTGAATTAAAATGTGTCACCACGGTCGCCGAAAACTTCCCACCGTCGTAACTTTTTTGTACGATGATCTAATTTTTAATTTTTTTTTTTGGAGGGGGGGGGGGTGTTCAAGTCAAATACTGAAAATTACGGAATTTATTTTTCTGGACTTTTTAAATGAAAAAGGTGATAATATTTTTCAGAAATATATTTTTGTGGAAAAAAAATGATTTGGAAATTACTTTTTAACTATAAAGTAACAATTCGTCGTGGGAAATCTCATTGTTTATTTTCTTATGTTCATGCATAGTCAAATAAAATAGGTGATTACGTATGGAAGTTAACTAATAAACTAAAAATAATTTATAATCGATTAAAAAATTCAATGGATTAGTTTTTATTTTTTATTTTAAAAAAAAAGAAAAAGGGAAAAAATTTGAGTCGGAGTACCAACAATATGAGTTCGAACGAGTTTCGAGAAACCTGATAATTTGAGTTGAACGGCCAACAACTTGATTTACTTAAGCGTGTAACGACAATAATAAATACTTAAAAGGAGAACCAACCGGCAACGGGAGAACGTAGCACTTAAATTAGGAGGGGAGTGCTTGTTGGGGGCGCCACAGGTTACCGGCGATTTGAGGTCAGCGTCGCAGTCGCTTTTATATAGGTGATGCC
>JAODPA010011968.1:0-13141 GCA_025585075.1 Nepenthes mirabilis | reverse complement strand
GGGGGGTTTGAGAAGTGTGGACCGGCAGGTGAGAGAAACACAGCTTCCCGGCATCATGAATGCCCCCAATTTCACTTCGCGGCCAAACAGAACACAATTTAGTCGCGGAAGAGAGGCTCAAGCTTACGGTCAACTCGGTTCTATCTCCACATTCCCTTGGCGAATCAGTTCCATTACGGATTCTGATATCGTACACGGCCAGTGTCAGAATACCCCAATTCCGAAGAAAAATTTTTCCACTTTGTGCATTCATTTTGAATTTTGAGATTAAGAAAGAGAAAACGAGGGTAACAGCGAGAAAAATTAGAACGGGATTGTGTTTGATTAGAGGATTATGATAGATGATAGTTCATAGTCGCCGTCGTCTGCTAAAGCTATGTACGGCAGTAACTTAATAGGGTTTATACTAGCTTGTGTTTCAAGTGCCTTCATTGGATCTAGCTTCATCATTAAGAAGAAGGGTCTCAAGCGTGCTGGTGCCTCTGGCCCTTCTGCCAGTATCTCCCTCTTTCTCTATCTTCTATGTTTTGTTTTTAGCTTACCGAATGGTGTTCTTAAATGTGATTTATTCATTGATATTATTGGTCGGTTGAAGGTGTTGGCGGGTACGGCTATTTGCTAGAGCCTCTTTGGTGGGTGGGCATGATTACTAGTAAGTTGCTTTTTCTACATATTTGCTGATGATTTTGAAGAAAATGAAAGGAGGAATAAATTGTGTGACAGAAAACGTCAGTGGAGTGACCAATGGATGTAACGTAATTAGTTAAGGGCAGTCCATCATAGAAGATCCCACATGTTACAATGAAGCTGATTTCTTAGCGTAAATCCATAAATTTTGGGTAACAATGGAACAACTTGACAGTTGCACCAAGCTGACCTTACCGTTATATAATTTACTTATTTACATGACATTAATAAATCTGTTATATGAAATGGAATTTCATGTTTTTGTATAAGATTAGATGATGTGAAGTGCGATTGGATTGCATCCATCCACGCTTGTGGTACTGATTTGCTGCCAGTGCAATATAATTAGTATCTAGTCAATCTGTTGTAATAACTTTTGGGCTGTTGAATGAATCCAGTTACGGTTGATCCAAATAAGAAAATGCATTTGAATGCAATGGTAATAGTCTTCTTATAATCAGAACATGTCCAATGAAACTCAAGTATTCATATCAGTTGATCTAACTACTCTATGTAGGATTCCTGACACTTATTAAATGCTGTCAACTAGTGTCTTAGGTTTTGTTTTCATGTGCCAACATTATCTTACTATATTCCTGGAAATTATGGAGGATTATGGCGATTTTATTGTGCAGTGATTGTTGGAGAAATAGCCAATTTTGTAGCTTACATTTATGCCCCAGCTGTTCTGGTCACACCACTTGGAGCATTGAGTATTATCGTTAGGTAAACATAATTTGTTCCTTTAGCTGCGCTTGTTTGTTTTAGACAACGAAGTTGTCTGTAGCCTCTCTGATTACCAGTTCTATGGAAATGGGTAGTGCTGTTTTGGCGCATTTCTTATTGAACGAGAAACTGCAGAAGATGGGGATTCTGGGGTGTCTTCTATGCATAGTCGGCTCTGTAGTTATTGTTCTCCATGCACCAGAAGAGCGTTCTATTGATTCTGTTGAAGAGATTTGGGAATTAGCGACTCAACCAGGTGTGCTAATGATCTTCTCCCGTTTTCTGTTATTTGAGAGCTGTATTTTGACTGTTCTGTGGTTTTCCATACAGCTTTTCTGCTATATACAGCATCTGCTGTAGCTGTTACATTAGTACTAATCGTATACTGTGGTCCCCGCTACGGGCAAACCAATATAATGGTTTACATTGGCATATGCTCGATTGTTGGATCATTGACGGTAAGTTTTGAGCGATCTACTAATTGTATACTTTTAGATATGTCATGGCATGCTTATTTGGGTTTTCTTGTCTTTGCAGGTTATGAGCATTAAGGCCATTGGCATTGCAATAGAACTCACATTGGAGGGTACAAACCAATTCAAATACTTCCAGTCATGGGTTTTTGCAATGGTTGCGGTTACTTGTATCATGGTGCAATTAAATTATCTAAACATGGTTGGTAGCTTTGATGAATAACTTTGTTTCACTTAGGTTATTGTATCTCAAATGTTTTATATTCTTTGATTATAATTATTTTTTCCTTAAATGCTTTTACAGTTTGGAGATGATAAAGTGCTGATAGGTGATACTACAATAGATCTTTGAATATGTACTATACAATGAAAGTGACTTTTTTATAGTTGGATCACTTGAGTTTTATTGACACCTGCATTGTTGCATTTTTTAAATAAAGTTAGCTTTTTATATTGATTGTTTTAGTAATTTTTTCTTGGTTTCTCTCATTGTTGAGTAAGGGTTCTAGGAGGACCATAACAAAACTTCCCTACAGTTGACTTGGAAAAAAAGTTCTGTGCCGATTCATGGAGTATTGATTATATGGATAAATATATCTATCTGTATCCTTTCCTTGTGAAAATTAATAATGTGATTTATGGATTATCAAACTTTTTTTAGTTATCCAACAAATATACTTTGTTAATTAAAGTATATTAGTAGCATAATAATCGTTAATAAGAACTTTTTTATGCACCCACATTAAATAGTTTTAACACACCATTAAAAAGGACCAAAATATGGTTGGTAATAACCTGACCTGGGAAAAAAGCACTCTTTATATTTCGGATCACAGAAATAAGTTTCAATCTGTTTACTAGGAAAACGGTCTTCAGCATATTACATATGCTAATAGTCCTAAGCTCTTTGATGAACCTAGGCTTTCAGTTATGGTAAAAGGACAATTTAGAGTGTCTGGAAAATCAACAACGCAAAAGATATCCAAATTAGCTTTAGGTGCATCACTCCCTTTGTGAGGATCCAGCTGCCTATTTTGTTGTATTTTAGATAAGAGATCAGTGGTTTTATAGACTACATCATAGACAAAATTCCTTCTCCTGTGACCCTTGACAAAACATTGAAGCAGAATTTTCTTGTCCCTTTGCCTGCAGATTTCAAGTCATACTGAAGTAGCTTGATGAGCCACTTTTGCTGGATAAGATTGGAAGTCCTTTGCTCAATGATACACTTAAGACTCGGATGATCAATCATGAAGTGCCTTCCAAGTCAATATGGCCTTAATTTTTCCGGAGGATAGCCAATAACTTTGTAGGCTGAAAGAGCTTGTTGTTGATTGGAGAGTTTTGCTAAGATAAGCAATAGGGTCCCCTTGTTGCATCAATACTGCACCTGTTCAACAACTAGTGGCATTTATTCCTAGAATGAAAACCCTCCTGAGTGTTGGGCAGTGTCAAACAGGAGCAGTATACATGGATTGATTCAGCTGGCTATGCTGCTTCTCGCCATTTAAAAGTCTTCTTCCTCAGTGACAGAGTTAGAGGTCTGTCAATGATGCTGTTATTTTCTTTTTTATAAACTCCTCCTGTAGGACTATGTGAGCCTCAAAACTCACCTCAATTTCTTCACTGCAGTAGGCGTAGGCCATTGTAGAAATGCTGCTACTTTGGCAGATTCATAGATGCACCAATTTTAGATAACAAATGACCTAAATACTCCACTTGTTAGCACATTGCTCATTTTAGCAAACAAGGTATGTTCCATCAAGGTAGACAGGTGGTATGAAGGTGTGACAAATGAGTTGGTCGAAGTTGGGCTATGTACGAGAATGCCATCAAAAGGACTAAAATGAGTTTTGAAGTAAGGTCTAAAAATTGAGTGGAAGGTTGAGAATGCATGAGATCTAAAGCCATGACCATCACCAGGAATTCAAAATGGCTATCATGGGTCCAAAAAGTAGTTTTATGGATATCATTGTGGTGCATTTTAATTTGATGATAGCCATATTTGAGATCTATTTTAGACGAATTTTGCAGCAAACAACTCATCCAACAATTCCTCAATAATAGGAATAGGAAAATTGTCTATTATAGTATATTTATTGAACTTCCTATCATCAATACACATCCTCCATGAACAATCTTTCTTTTTCACCACACACTATGCTGGAAGAAAATGGGCTAGTACAAGGTCTTATAAGACTATGTTAAAGCATTCCCATGGGTAGGGTCTTGATGACATCCTTTTTGTAGGATAGCATTCCTACGAGGCCTCACATTATTAGGGAAGTACCCTCTTCCAAAGGAATTTCATGATCATGATCTTTGAAGGGAAGCATCTCTGTCAGCAAAAATATCAGAAATAAGAGTCTAAATTGGCAAGAGAAGGGTTCCTTGCCTTTGGAATTGTTGGTGATTGAATTGAGTGTATGGAGGCTGAAAGGTTGTTCTAACATAACAGTGAGGAGAGAACATTCTTGTTGCTATGTGTATGAAGAGCAAAGAGGTGAATATGAGAGATATGAGAAGAATTATGTTGTCTGCAGCCGATTGATAAGACTAGCAGAAGGCTTATGTCCCTTCTGACCTCCCCTTAAAGCATGCTTTGTGCCCTTGAAATTAGGCTTCATTTTTATTGCCTTGAATATCCGGATAATTTCCCAAGGTGATACTATTGAATTCCAATGCCCTAACAAAGCCTCGTGAAGGCAAAAACATCGCATCAACTTTAAAATAAATGTCTTACTGCTTCCATGGACCTCTTTATGTATGCCACTAGTCCGATGCCCATCATCTACGACAATAGTCATAGGGATTGTGGCCTCAATCTTACACTCACTAAGTCTATCAGGGAGTCTATTAGAATATGTACTGAATACTGATATTCTATTTACAGAACCAATGAGTCTCTTGGTTTGAAACTTGGAAGGAAGTAACACCATAGAGAGCATGCACCAGGATGCAGGGTTCTTCTAGTTGCCAAGTATTATAGCTTATTCAACAGATGAATCAAGGGAGAATTAGTTGGGGTTCTTCCTTTTTCAATGTAACAGTCAATCCCCCCCAACTTAATTCCAGATTTAACTAATGGCCTTTCTAGCATTTATGGCCAGGAGGAAATCGTTTATCACACCAAACACAGTTCTTTAGTGATCCTCTCCTCCATCTCTCCTAGGCAAGAGTTATGGAAGGTTTATGTTGTGACTTTGGAAAATGTGCATGGTTTTTGAGAAGTGGACAACTAAGTTGCTCTAGAAATAGATGAGGAAGAGGATTTGAGGATGGGCAGTAACAGAGGCAATTTAACACTGGTTTTGACAGTTCTGGTGATAGATTTTACAATGATATCTTGAAGTTTGCCAAACTAGCAGCATGCTATTCGGTTTGGGTTGAAACATCCTAACATTGCTTGAATTTCATCATTAAGGCCACTGATGAACCAACTTACAGCATGATTTCAGAAAGAGCAGTGTCAGTTATAGGGACTCTAGTCATAATGGCATCAAATTGATCAAGATAGTCTTGAACACTACCCACTGGAATTAAATGCTTGAGATCAGCCATAGGTTCATAGTAAACATTGTCAAAAAAATGAGAAGTAATAGCTTGCTTGCGTTCTTCAAAGAAATCCAGTCCCTATTCCCTAGGACCCTTGTATGAGATTGGTGCCCTTGAAGTGCCCTGCCTTCTAGATAAATAGAAGCTAGTTTGCCTCGAATTAATCAAGGGTTGAGTCAACTTCAAAGAATTGTTCACACATATTTCCAGATAATTTTGGGAAGTCAGCTCTCAAATGCTTGGTAATTGATGAAAATATCGATATTGGTCTTATTTGCGGCCGTATCAAATGATATGTCCATCATCAAATGCAACAGTGAGTATTGAGTTTCCAAAATGGTGTAAATAGAATTGTTTTGAATCATTGTTATTGACTCAAACCTATTCTAAAAAAGTTGAGTTACAATTTGGACATATCAAAGGCAATTTTTGTTTTTTATTTTTTTATTTTTTTGCAACTTGGAACCTGTGGACAAATGTCAAACAATATATTGAGAAATATCGGGTGTATCAAATAATATATCCTGATATATTGCCAATTGGAGAACATATTACGATTTTGTTGTGGTATTGAGCCTTATCTGCCCATATTTCATTTTTTGTCTGGTATGCATTGAAGAGTGCACAATTGTGTAGCAGATTGCGAACTGGAAGGGTGATCAGCTTGCAATTTATTGTTGATCTGCAGTAACAGAATGTTCGGGCCAGTAATAAAATTATGCAACTAGGACATCTTTGTGCACATTTTTTTCCTGCAATCATGAACCAATTGTTTGCGCTGAACTGAAGAAGAGATTCTTCTCTAATAGAATCCTGAGAAGTTTTATGGTTCTCAATGTATTTCTTGTAAGCATGTTCCTTCGCCCATGGTAATGCCAGCAATAAGAGTGACTTTGTAACCACTTAATTTGCACCTTGATAGAAATTCCGGCAACAATCTCGGAAGTCCTATCAAAGAAGAAAGAATAACAAATGATTCTTGCAAAAGGAAAAGAACAGAGGATAGAGGGGAGAGTGTGTGTTTAACTAACTTCATCCTTATTGCTCCTCTGAGTTCATTCTTTCCATTTATAGTTCATGGAATACCAGTTAGTTGATTGCTATGGATTTTGCTCTCCATTTAACATGCTAATATGCTTCTACCAGCTAAAAATTTCGGCTACTTTCTGAACCCATGCAATTATAACATGTATTGGGTTCAAAGTGTGAGACAAAATACTCCCTTTCTATAAAACTATGATTATGTCAAATAATTCAAAAAAATTTCACTGCATACCCATAGCATAATACAAAAAATCAAGGGAAATCTCTGAATGTGATGATCTAGGTATCAGCCATATGTGAGGGGCTTTTATGTATTAACTTGCTGTTGTTTCTATTGCTTTGTTCAATCTGATGTCTCAATTTGGCAAGTTTTCAGGCACTCGATACATTCAACACAGCAGTTGTCTCTCCCATCTATTATGCTTTGTTTACGTCATTTACCATTTTTGCTAGTGCGATTATGTTCAAGGTATGCCTTGTCTTACACATGGCTGCTCTCAGAGTTCCTGATCTGTTCTTATGGACTATAGGTTTTTTGTGTGACCCTAATTGATTCGGTATCTTGTGTAGGATTACTCTGGTCAAAGTGCGAGTAGTATTGCATCAGAGCTTTGTGGTTTAATCACTGTGTTATCAGGGACTATGATATTGCACAGTACAAGAGAGCCTGATCAACCTTTCATTACAGGTATGAATCATGTTTCCTGTAAGTGTTTTTAACTTTCATGTTTTACTAGCTTTTAAAGTTTATATTCATGCTGGACATTTATATAGCTATTACAAATTGGACTTTTAGTGAATACCTGAACCTGCATAATTACGATGTTAGTCACACAAACTTCCGTATGTGACAGCATCACCAATAACAGCCAATTTTACTACTTTCAACTTGTTAGGAGATGGAGCAAATTATGCCTTTCGGTGATATTGGCTGAGAAATTTCTATTGTAGTATACCAAGAATTAATCATTTGCAGTGCTAACCATTTGAGTTCATTTATGTCAATCTTTAATGTGGATTTACAGTACTCTGAAATGAAAAGTGAAGTCCCTTTATAATGCATCAAGTCTTAAAACTAAATTTTTCATTCAACAATAACCTTCCTAAACAAGTTAACAGCCCTACAATGGCATAAGGCATATCACCATCATTTTTTAATTAGTCATGAGATTGAGGCTTTTGAGGGCTCATTTTGTTCAAATATTCTTCCAATGAGATGGCATGGTAATATTGTTCAAGAGCATTAACGTTTGTTCACTACGACTATGTATTTCATAATTAATGTGCTGCGGATTTTTGTGATGGCTTGAGTTGATTATCGAAATCCTTTTTCTGGTTTTTTATGAAACGAGTAAGTTCTTTCAAATCTATTTATCTTATAAGAAATCAACCTTCAATATGTAAACGACAGCAATTATCTTCAAACAAATTACCAAAATCCATACCGCTACGCCCACCCATGCAGCCCCTCTCCCCTCCCAAAAGAAAGAATATATAGAGAGCATTCTATTCTTATTTAAGTATTGGGATGTTGTAGTTAGACAACATCTGAATGCATACCTTCACTTAATCATCTCCTCCCTTTTTGTGACTGATGCTTTTCTTGCATCTTTATTTGCTATAAATAACTAAAGCCCTGAATTTCAAGGGTTAATTATGCAGTAATTATATGGTTTGAGTGGTTCTAATGTGGATTAGCTTAGTGGGCTAACCAAAGGACTACAAATAGCTGTTGTCAGTGTTACTGCAGCATTCCTCACTTCAGTTTTTACATGAGCGAACTAAGAAAAGAGATCTTGATGAGCCTTCTCTTCTCAACTTCTATGCCTGTGGACATTTCCAATGTTTTTTAAGAAAATAAATGGAAATGGCAGGAAAGGAAATTAAAGTAGTAGTTTCCAATGTTGTTTTGGATTAAAAGAAGTGGAAGGATGAGAATGGGAAACTTTCTTACCTTGTCTAGACTTTTGCTACCCTACCAATTTGGTGGAATTAAGATGGAAAGGATCAGAAATCATTGGTGACAAAAAGGATTATCATGCGGTGGAGGGCAGGATGCTTTGGTTTGTTGGACTGATTGCGGTGGTCAAATGCATTGATACATGTTCATTTTCCAATCCTTTATGATAAAGCAGACAGATGAATGAATATAAGGCTCATTTCTTTGTTTCCCTATCTCTTCCTTGCTCTTCTTTATATTTTATTCCATTTTGTTCCACCCTTCCCTCCATACCTAAGTCCAAAGCCCACACAAAATCAGCAATGAAAATTTTGACTTATGTAGATTGATAACATGTCAAATTATTTTCCTGATTTTCCAGCTCCAGTCTTTGCAAAAAGGAAGAGTAAACCCTTAGCTGATGAGAGAACGCATCCTATTGTTGCCAACATTACTTAAATGTGAATTCCCGTAAACCCTAAGTTAGAATTAAGCACTATCAATCCGTAATTCTTTAGCAAAAATCAAAAAATCCAGATCAATGCAAAGGCTCCCACGTCATGAGATATGTTGAGTGTTTTGATGCATGAAGTCTTAGCTTTATGTTGCGAAGAGGTTGTGTCTATAGTTGAACCAACGACATTTGGGTCATGATCAATTCTCAAGCATTTTACTAACATATGGATATGAGCTGCAACGGTAGAATTACTGCCGTATAACCTAGTGATTATGAGTTTAAATTATGGTTTTAGTTTCTTATATATTGTGAGGTAAGATCTTATACAAAAAGCCCAAGGTGGTCTGACCTAGACGCCGTGTGTAGCGGGAGTTTCATGCACCGAATTGCTCATTCATGTATTCCGGCAACAAATACCGCAAGGCATTTCTGGGAAAATTTTAGTATGGTTGTAGGAGCCGTCTCTGTAAAGAGGTGGAAGAGACTGTCCATTAGGTGCTGATACTAGGTTCACTTTTCAATCATGGGACTTTCTTTTTCCTCACTGGGTATGGTCTGGAAGATGGATGATAATATTGATCTTGGTGTTGCTGTTGGTATCCAACATATTAAACAATATATAGGTATTGGACAATATTGAAAACAGAAAATTTTCAGCGAATCATAACCTAACAAGGGAATATTGGTCATATCGATGAAATATCGGGTATATCAGTTGATATGAAGACATATCGCAACTTTGCCCCAGTATTGATGGGCCGATACTGATATATCTTGGCTAGAATTTTAATCCGTGGTCCGGCAGGTTTGGAAACTGTTAGGTTATGTTTGGTTATTGAAAAATTTAAAGAAAATAAAAATAATGAGAAAAAAATAAAAATGAAAAAAAATAAAAAGGAAATTACTTTTCTCAAATATGAGTATTCTAATATATATCTTTCATCATATTTTGTGATTTATTATTCAATCTAAACACAGAAAATCATTTTTCTTCAATTTTCTTTTTATCTCTTTCAAACATTCCTAGACCTAAACAAGGCCTTAGCTAAATCTGGAAGTGGTTGAGTGATGCAGGCTACAGAAAATCTGGAATTTTCTAGGTCTCTGTGCTGTTTATTAGATCATTATGAAGGAAAAGGAACAGCTGATTACCAATTTCTGAAGTTTTCCCTTTTGAGATCTGTTTATGTAGAGCTCTTTGTCAATAGACTTGAGACATGTCCAAATCTTTTTTATATTACTTATTAAGGGTCATATCTCAAAATGCAAATAGCAATGCTACATATCCCACCCAGTTATCCAACCTTTATCCAAATTTAGTTACTTTAAAACAATTGAGCTTACATTCATTTAGTTCAATAATTGCAGAACATTTGTAAAATATAAAATATGAAAAAAAATTCAGTCTTAATTTTAGAAAATTAGATTTAATAGAAAAATTTGCATCTTAAAAGTAAGGTAGAATAATATATTTTTCATACTTCCGTCTTTTATAAATATTATTCCAAAGTTGTTGAATTCGATGAATTTAAGTTCAATTTATGAAAAAAATAAAGTTATATAAATGTTGCATAATTGAGTGGGATAAAAAAAGTATTTCCCAATTGCAAAACCAGTCCATGGCTCACTTGGTATTGATGTTGATGTCTTGGACATTTGTGTGTGCCATTAGAAATCATCTCCTCCTTATTTAACAAGCCTTTTTTTCCCTTTGTTTTAATACTAGTTTTATTTGATGCTAATGTTGAACTAATTTGCATACAACACCCAAATTATTCTTATTATTTAGTTATTGAATTACTTATTTGGGATCATATACTGATTTTATGATATAAGTGCAGATCTGTATACACCACTATCTCCAAAAGTATCATTGCACCTTCAAAGCAATGGGGAATTATGGAAACTAAAGGATGAAGATGAGCAGCCCTCAAATTTCATCACAATTGTCAGGCAAGACTATTTCAATTAGGACAAATGTTGCCAAAACTTTTTCGACATCCACAGTCGGTCCAAGCCCATCGTATGCTCGTTCATCATACGGCTGCTAAAATCAGAAGCCTTATGTTCCGGGAAGAACTACAACCAGTGTTTTTCTTTTTGAGATTGCTGATGCAGTTTGAGCAGCCACATTCGATCGTGCAGCGAGGATACAACCGAGCTGTAATTATGATTCTTATTGTTTTTAACTCACAAAGTTTTGAAGGATTTTCTCTCCTAGGCCATGTCGAGTCATTGTAATGCCGTGTGCCGTAGATTTCACCGTAGATCCTCTCAGAATTCATCGTCTGCCATACAAGTTCGAATGTAAGATTTTGACTATCATGTACAGAGAATTTGCCACGGTAGATTTTCATTATTTGTTTTTTTTTCTTTTTTTTTTTTTATGAGGGGGAGGGGTGGTTTGAACAGGGGTTTGAACAGGTTGAAGAACTATCTCAAGCAATAGTGCCTGCGTGATTGATTTATATCGAGTTATTGGATCAATGAGGTTCTTAGCTTGAGAGTGTTTCATTATTTAGTATTTCTTCTTTACTTTGCGGCAGTATTCGCCCAAAAGAATTTTTTTTTGTTTTTTTTGGAGCGGGTGGGCTAAGCAGCATGAAGAACACTCGCCATCTACTGGACGAGATGTTGGGAATGTAATTTAACTGCTTAGGAAATAAATATTTGTTGGGCCCCAGTATGAAGGCCCATAAAAGCATGGCCCAGATAAGAGGCTCAGAGACACTCTCATAAATGGAGGAGATCAGAAGGACCAAGTAAGAGGCCCAAGGGCCGAGAGCCCATAAAGTCTTACGACGTCTTGGAAACTGCCCGAGCGGTCAGGAACAGATGCTCGGACTTTTTCCCAGAAGGCCCCCCAAGAGCTGCTTCACCTCACGAGTCTACCAACTCACGAAGAACATCACAGCTGGACGAGGACCGTTCGTTCATGACCGGGAATGCCAGTTAAGCCACTTCGTCGGTTTCCAAGAAAGCCTGCAGCTACTGCCAGTCGCCGTCCCAACAGGGCACGTCTAGTCAAATCAAGGCTGATATCCAGATCCTGTACACCTGACACACTCAGACGCTGCAGCGGCGCCGTCCGCATGCCACTCCCCACACGTCAGCAGCATTTAAGGGAGTGGGTGGACCAGCTCCTCAATCGGCGGATGGACGCCACATGTCTTCTCCCCAACTGCCTGGCCTCTCCTATAAATACCCAGCAAGACCCCTCTCAGCAGGAGAAGACAAAAAAAGAACCAACTCCAAAAAGAAAGAGCTTTCCTGACTCTACAACCCTGAGTCCCAGATCTCGGCCGGGCACCCTCTCTCCAAAATCAACTCCCCAGAGAAGAGTAAAAAGGCTCCCAGCGAGCTTAGCTTTCTTAGGAGAAAAACACTAAACGTGAGATAGGGAAGAGATTAACCCTCACAACTGTACTTTGTAAAATCTCCAACCCATATAGTGAAGCTCTCTTTCCAGGCCCTGAGCTTCGTAGTTTTTCCTCCCCATTCAAGAGGAGGTTTTTCACGTAAAACATCCGGTCTCAATCTATGTCTCGTGTCCAACACCTCAATCACTTGTGTTGCCTGGAGACCACGGATCCGACTGGACGCACCTCTGCATCTCTCGGTCCCCGTGTAACCAGAACGCAACATTGGCGCCGTCTGTGGGAACGAAGAACAAAAAACTCAAGACTTCCCACTCTCCTACAACAACGCCCCAAGGATGCTCAGCAGACAAGGCAGCACGTCCACCCGGGGAGAAGAACGCCACAACGAATGTCTCCCGTCGGGCGGCAGAGTAAGCGGCGGCCCCGGCACCAGCGTGCGCAAACTGGCGCAGAAGGTGGACAGCCTCACAAGAGCTGTCCGCAACCTCCAGGAAAAGGCGGGCGAACAAGCTAGGAGCCCACGCTCCGAAAGCCCGCGCCAAACGGCGCTCCAGAGACAGCAGTCGGTGCAGACTCCAGGCGAGTTGAGGGACTACCTCAACAGGAAGAAATCCATGAGCCCGGCCCCATCAAGAAGGGGGTTCAAGAGGTTCTGGAAGACTGTCTTTGGACTCAAGACCGGCGAAGCAACTCAGCCGGCATGACGAGAAGACCCCCTGCTCTCGAGGACAGGGGAAGGAGCGAGAAGGGCGAGCGCCCACCAGAAGACCCAGCGACCGTCCGGGCGCGACAAGTCCGAGCGGATGGTCCTTGGGGGAGAAAGGCACTCAGGCCCATTGGCCTTCACTGACTCCCTCACCAACATCTTGAGACAGATCAA
>JAODPA010011957.1:0-13488 GCA_025585075.1 Nepenthes mirabilis | reverse complement strand
GGTTCAAATCCTGCTTCAGTCCCGCCGTCGATAGGCCGCGCCGGACCTTTCTTCCTTCTCTCTGTCAGAGTCTGACCCCGTTTGCCTCTGCTCTCTCTCTCTATCTCTCTCTCTCTCTCCCATCATCTCTATTTTTTTTGCTTATTCTACGTCCATGGATAGATCCTAGGGCTTCATGACCCCCCCGCCCCCATTGGGAGCCTGCTAAACCGGAATGTAAGTTCCGATACCTTGAGTTTTTTCGGTTTCTATATTCAGGCTGATTGCTGATTCTTGCTCCTGTTTAGAACAACGTAGAATTTTGGACTGAAGAGGTTGACTCTCTCTCCCTCTCTCTCTCGTACTCTCTTGTTTCAACTTCTATTTTCTTTTATTTGAAGCTCTTGAGTTGAATCCTACCGTATTCTTAAATCAGAGTTTCGAATTTGTAAATATTTTCCCCTGATACTGCATTTGGAGTTGCATATAAGGCGGACTGGTGGAGCTAATCGTGTATTTTAAATAAATGATTGCATTGAATTATTTCTTGATTACATCAAATTATTTTAAAGATATAAGGCACAGATTTCATTTTAGAAAAAGGTGTAAAAATGCACAAATTTCATGTGCAATTTTTTATTTTAAATTTTTTTTTAATTTAAATAGCATTCTAATTCATAATCTACCTTAAGTGTGCATATCTCGGCTGAAGATACATGATTTGGATGGAAACGTTGAATCACAGGCTCAAATTAGAAACTCTTTGGTTGTAGTTTTTTTTTCTGATAACATTGTCCACGATCACTGCCAAGAACTATTCGACTTGAAGATTCCTTCTTTTGTGGATATGCTTCCTTATTAATATTTATAATGTCACGGTAGAGCAAATCTAGATGCCAAGAGAAGCAACAGGGCAAGATATAATAAAGAGATGGCATCGATGGCTGATATAGTCATATAGTCACCAATTACAATGTTAAAATAGTTCTATCAATGTGATATCTTCATCTCTAGATCATCTTTGTAAAATGATACTATTATTATCAACAAAATGCTTTTCTGATGTTGACACTCTGCTCAAGTCCAGTGCTTTGACCAATGCTTATAGGTACACAGGAGTTTACATTACAGAGGCAAATACTATACTTGATTTACCTTTGTAACACCGACATTCATGTCCTTTTGAAATTGCCTATGAGGTTCAGAAGTGGCCTTGTTCTTAATCCTCAAATGGTCTGCTTTTCAATCAATTGATTCCTGATCATATCATGCATTCTGGATGTTTATGTTTATGCTTGGCCTTGCAGTTTCAGAATGGATTGGACATATGTGCATAAAGCGTGGGAAAAGTGGGCAACAAACAATGTAGGCACTTCTGGTGAGCTAGCTGAATCCCTTGGAGTTATGATACTTTTCTCAACTCAGCTTAGTGTTGAGTAAATTTTCTCCTATTTCATCTTGAAGGTCGACCTCTAAAGGCAGCTTTGCTTATAAACTATGACCCAACTGGACCATCACGCCTCTTGTCTACCATGTAAGATATCCTAGTTTTCCATGATTCTGCTTAATTATACCATTTTGTTAGCAGTGCACTCCCTCTCCCTTCTCTGTGTGTGTGTAATAGGCTTTGGTTCAAGTGGCACTTTTCCATGATTCTGCTTACTTATATCAATTTGTAAGCAGTGCACGCCCTCTCTCTTTTCTCTCTCTGTGGATTTCATAATGTGGATTGAGGTAATCGGTCTTATGGATAGTGAAAATGGAATAGGCTTTGGTTCAAGTGGAGTTTTTCATGATTCTGCTTAATTATATCAATTTGTTAGCAGTGCACGCCCTTTCCCTTCCCTCTCTCTGAATTTCATAATGTGGATCGACTTAATTGGTTTTATGGATAGTGAAAACGGAATAGGCTTTGGCTCAACTGGCAGTTGTCTCTTTTGTTTCATGATTCCATTTTATAAACCTAGCATAAAATGATCCTATTTTATTTTATTTCATTTTCTCTATTATCTTTTTCAAGTCGTCTAGACTAGAACAGTTTTCACTGCCATTTGTGATATTATTGCGTCTGGGTGATGAGTATGGAAGGTGTTGACAATAGGAAAGCAAACATAATTTATGTCAGCTTGTGAATTATTCAGCCACAGAATCAAATGTACTCTGAGACGAGGGATATATGTGTGTTTTATTTTATTTTTATTTTGTCCAGTCTATTTGTGCATATCATTTGAAGGGAAACTTTGGAACTTGCAGTGCTGAGCAAGAAGGGATAAAAGCAAATCCCATCGAAATAAGTCAGTTTGTCACTTTCATAAAACGCAATAAGCTGCAGAATGAAACCTTCCTTATCGGGCCAAATGAATGTAAGTCTGCTCAAGCTGCTTCTTTGTGTAAATGGCACTTCTATCACCATTTTCCTTATTACGTCGACAATGGCCTTAAATGGACGCTGATAAACAACCTTTCATTTCGGTTGAATTTGATGCTCCCCAAATGAATGGATACATGATACAGGTTCATTCCCTGCAATAATTTGATTAAGCAGGCAGGTTTCTGTTTGATTACTCTTTTTTTTTTTTTTTCCGATTGATGAGTGAGTTCTTACCATGCTACAGAGATAGATGTCAGATTGACAGTCTATTCTTACTGAACTTAAGGGACCTGCTTTTCTTCCCCATACTGTTGTCATATGTGGAGTAATTAACTCGTTTGAACTGTGAACAAATATTTGATTTTGCATTCATGGGACTTCTTCAAGGAAAAATACATGGCCCATTCATGATAATTGCTGTTTCCCTACAGTCTAACATCTTCTGATTCATTTCTTTATTTTTCTCCTTTGGGCAACTAGAAATCTAAGACTTCTCATACTTTTTTTGGTTGCAATTTTGATGGCAGACATGGTGACATCAATTCATGACAACTGGTTTCATGGGAGGTGCATGAACAGTTCTAAGCCTTCTGGTGAAGGTGTTGTAGTAATGCAAACAGCTGCATTCCTCTTGGTTGCTTTGTAAGCACAAAATACTTTACTTTTTGGTCTACTTATATACTCTGCACGAGTAGATTTCAAAACCATGCTGTCAGATGGTATACGCAGACACTAACCGTCGAAAAAAAAAAAATTAATTCTCGTGCACTCACAATCAATTTGCAGATACAATGGATCAACTGGTTCAGCTTCGGCTGCCGTGGCAGCTGCTGATCAATTTGCAGCTCAGTTGGGTCGGAAAAATCTTTGACCAGAGATTCTGTAGTGTTACAATGAAGATACCACAGACAATTTAATAATTCCCATCCTCGGTTCCTCTGAATTCCAGAAAATTTGGGATGTCAGCGTTCAACCAATTGAAATTCTCGTTTATTTCTTACTGTGTAGGGTACAACCTGATACTCCCAGTAAGTTTACTGAGACTATTACTAACACCAATCCTCGACAATGGCTTCTTTGGGATATGTGGGTGAGGTTGTCTCGGAGATTATTTATTGTGGGATTGTTATGGTTTATCTCTCCTGATCGAACGAATCATACACTAAACAATCCATTGGATTAAATTGGGTTGAGGTTCTCATTCTAAAAAATATTTATTCTATCATAAATAAACAATTATTACTAGAAAAATGAAAATAACTATAACTATGAGGAAGTATTTTGCTGGCCCCGGGCCTAAGCGGAGCCACCCAGCACCGCTGGCAGCTTCCCCCTGGCATCGGCAACCCACCCATTGGCAACCTTGTTAGTGCTGGCAACCTGCCGCTACCGTCAGCCACCCACCCTGTGACTCTTTAGCTCCATACAGAGACCAAATAGCTCTGCCGTTTGCCAACACCATTGAAAATCATTCAGAACATCTTACATTGTAATAACATAGTATAAAAAGTTGTACCAAACAGTGATTGCTAATTTGATAGCTTTTATAAGTCTTAGAAAAAAATAAAAAATAAATATTCTCTAGAAAGCAGTTCTTTTACAAAAATATCACTTTTCAAAAGAGCTAGAAAAAGCAATTTCCAAAATGAGTAACAGATAACCAAAAATGATATAAGCAGTGCTTAATAAACAACCTAAGGCAATGGGCCTAGAGAATTTGAAGCCACCCACCTATAAACTGTATGGAGTTCGCAATTGGATTGACCATTGTTTATAAGATCCCTCTATTCGAATCAAATGTAAACCAAGACAAACAACCTCACAGCAGATCAGAACAAGTGCGAACAATTGATAAAGGACTCATCTCTGCATTCTCTTCTTTGCCGGATACCAGAAGGCACTTGAAGAACAAAGAACATGGAAGATTCCACAATAAGACGGTCGATCAATCCATCCATCCATCCATACTTTCAAAACATATTATCATAGGGGAACCTTCCCGTATTTGTTAAAAAAGAGTCAGTTCTTCATCTGTCAAAGCTCATTGTATGGTGGTGATATCCGAAAGAGCTAACCTGAGGACTACTATAGCCATCGACTGAAGTACATATTCATCGTGTATCTTGAAGGATTAAAGCCACTCAGGATCACTGTGGAGCCATCCACACACAAATTCAATCAAAAAAGGGTTGGTTTCGGAATTAAATACTCAGTAATCAGCAGCAGCAGTATTTTGATACTTACAGATTGGAGAAATGATGATGACAAGACCAATAGGACAAAGGAAGAAGGTTGTCCTCTCCAAAAAGGGCAGTGCTGCATTTTATACAGAAGGCATCGCAGGAAATCAATACATGTGAACGTCATAATGAATCTTAAGGGTTAAGAATTTAATCCTCCCAGTTACAATTATTAAACATCTTAAAATCCTAACCATCAAAGTTTGTATGATGAAATACTCATTATTGGAAGCATGACATGACTCTAAAATAGGACCCTAACAGTTTTCATATATAAATGTGTGTACCACATGCAGCCATGCCATCCACACAAATCTGACAATTTCATTAGGAATTGCTCTTTTCCCCAATTTCTACTGTGTGTGTGTGAGAGAGAGAGAGAGAGAGAGGTGCAAAAGATAAGAAAGAATTGAAGATGTAATAGGCTTACCGTCATAACCTAAAAAGCTGAGATAATGATAGTAGGAGCAAGCCACCATGAAAAGCAAATTTGATAGCAAGACAGGTATGAATCCATACGCCACAAGGAGAGGTGATAAAAAATAATGTATAACTGCCATCAAAAGAAGTAATATAAAGTACAATTCCATTATCGGGGATGTAGTGGACTACAAAAAAGAGTCCCCCCGTGCCCCCAAAAAAAAGACACGGCACATACCATAAAGCAGTACAAACATTGGGAAGAAAGAATTGCAGTGCACATCAAATGCATACAACCTTCACAAGAGAAAAATTCCAATCAACAGAAAACAGCTTATAACCTATACTTTGAAGGTGCAAATACAAATGTTCCTTGATCTTCTTTGGGATGAAATGATGGTCGTTCAAAAATATACATAGCGATGGCCTTGTCTCTGCTGAATTTTAAATGGCTGGGTAACTAACACTAAATGCTTTCACTCAAGAAGAAACATAGATAAAAGAAAACTTGCCATTCAACTCGCTGTTCAACCACATGACTGTTTGCAGCCTCTTCTCGAAGATAATTGTTTGTTAGAAACCTGCGATGTACATTGACAACTGAGTTCAGCAAAGAATGTAAAACTATAATATATAATGTAAAGATGTCAGATGTGCATAAGGTGAGAGTAAATAAATAATAAAAAGAGATAGCCACAAGTAGAAGCATTTAAAATTGTACTAAGGGCAACAGAGTTCAAATTTAGCTGCTATGTTGAGTTGATCTAGGAGGTGGATGAAGGTGTTTATACCATGATAATCTGAGATTCAGTACATTTACTGAAGTTTGAGATTGAATATGCTTCACCAGTAAAACTAAGAAGCTCCAAAATAAAAGAAACAGAATGCTACTGTGAAGCCCGTTGCCAAATTGATCATATTCTGGGCCAACGTAGTGAACTTACATGAAATGCTCATTTCATTCTGTAAAACTGATGTATGAAAAAGGAAAGATTTTACTTCCCCACTAGCTACTCCAGGCCAAGGGGTAGGCCTCACTGAGGATGTTATGAATATGATTCCATCCTTAGAAAATATAGGCAACTGGCAGTATTTATCATGTAGATATGGGCTTTTAGACCCTTGAAGAATCCATTCCTTTATTTAGTTATAAACAGAAAAATCTAAATAAATCACAATTTCGGGGTTCAACCAATCTTGTTAGGTGCAGTTGCTTTCGTGCAAGTATTCAAATTATCTTTTCAGGGCATATGCAAATGCTAGAAATGTGATCTGACGTGACATAGGTAAATGTAAGTTAACAATAAGTACGGACAAAATCAAACTAGCATTCTTAGAGATAGTTAACAGTTAAGCACCCCCAAAAAAGGAAGAAAGACATTGGAAGCAGATAATTATATTTTCTTTCTCAGTGAGGCTTTTACTTTACAATATCAGCCTGACAACACAAAAAGGAGAATCACATGATTTTACTGTCTGCCAAAACACTCAAATGATTCCTCTATGAAATGAAATGTTTAAAGCACATTGAATCTTACCAACAACAAGTAGCCAGTATCAGTCCGGTAATCAAGAAATGTAAAAGCAATACTGAGACAACCACAAAAATAGCATTCTCTGGACTATGGTCATACCTGAAATATTTTTTATTAAAAAAAGAAGGTTAAAAATATTTACTCTTCAAAAAATGATCAGAATATCATCATATTATAAAACAGACAAGTTAAACAAAATTAGAAATAAAAAATAACTAAGTTGAGGTCGCAAAGTGGCTGTAACAAAGGACCGATACTGCAGTCGTAGAGATTTGACCCACATAAATTCTTAAACTTTGAAAGATAATTAAAAGATATGCTGAAGCAGAAAAATTCAACATATGGGAATCGGATATTTGTAGTTGTGCATTACACAAGAAAACATTAAGAGGATTCCCTTCTTTCAAACTGCAAAGTCACATATGACGAACCAAAAGCTTCATCTTTAGTGTCCTGCATTGAAATAGTCTAGTCAAATCTAAAATAGAAACTTACGCAGCACAATAAGCCAACGTTGAAACTGCTAGGAGAATACCACAGATGACAACAAATGCAGGATCATCACGTGCCCATTGATTCTTAGTTTCTGAAGAGATGGAAAGCCATAAATATTTAGTTGTCCTAGAACCTTCACAGAACAGAGGAATTTACAGCATATAACCGGATGCTCCACAACTCTAACGACTAGTGGGAGAAATCACTCGGAAAATCTTCAGCAGAGGAAAGGGTGACGGTGGTTGAATAACAGGGTCACACCACAACTCATTTCTTCAACTAACGATCTTTCATAAGCAAACATTGTTAAGCATTTGAGTGCTATTTTCATACAATTAGTTACAATTAAATTCAAACACAGGACATATAGGGGGGTAAGAAAAAAAGTTCTGGTGCAGCATATAAGCTCTGACAAATACAGCATCTAATCACTACTTGTTGATGATTAGATATAAAATCCTTTCTTCCTCTCCCTATTCCTAGCATTAGCATGAAAAAGTATTAGGTAAATCTCCTTTTTGACTAAACACCCATAGCTCTTCCCTAGCGGGGTCCTGTAATTTAGTCTAAATTTAATCCTTGCCAAAAGGCAATCATATCATGGAGAATTGACAATGATTTGCTCAAACTGATGTGACAGTAAAATGTCACCAATGAAAAACATCTTGGTTTTCAAATTTGAAGACACCCCTACCCTTTGGGTGTTTCAACTCAACAACCTAGAATTTGAACTTCAAAACACACTTCTACATGTAAGATGTAGAGTTCCTTAAATTAGTCATCAAATAGGAAAATCACTATCCCTCGAGTCTCAAACTGTAGTTCACAGCTGACCAGTGTTTAGGTGTTGAAAGATAACATGATAGGCAGTTATGACTCCTAGCACAAACAAATAAAATAATCATGTAGTTATTATGTCCACAACATTAGAATTAGGCATTGCCATCAACATCAGTATTTGGGAAACCGATAAAAGACACTGCAGAAGACAAACTTACGCTTGTGGTACTTAGTGTGCTGATAGCTGCATCCATTGCCCCAATTCAATGGAAAAGTCCGATAGAAATGATGAAGAGTTAGAATAAGCACGAAACTTCAGAAAGCAACAACATATGTAGAAACTCCATAAACCATGCAGACTGACAACTGTTTTCAAAATAACTAAACATGCTGTTCAAAGCAAAGTCTCATAGGTCACACAAGATCTTTGACATGCAACTTGAAGGTACTTGTTTCAAGGATGAGGCATACATTAAACAACTGCTCACCACCAATAAAAGGTGAGCTCACATAGAAAGAATAAAGGGAAAAAGAAAAGGTACATAAGGAGTTAACTGTAAAAAATTCCAATATGAAAGACAAGAAGGAAGCAGCAATAGTTGATCTATTTTCCACAATGACAATTGGATGAATATCTGCACAAAAAGAGATTTGATATTCAACAACTAAGCTTTCTACTTTTTGTATGCAACATAGCACTCCATTGTAGCAGATGTTACCCTAGAAGATCTGATAAACAAACGGATCCTGTAAGTAAGATAAGGAAGGTAGATTGATGGGGATCGAATCCAAACTGCTGGACCAGATACTACAATATTTATTATTTTCAAGAGTGATACTGCACAATTAAGAGAAGAATATTAACCAAACAATCTTATTCTGTGCAATGTTGCAAAAATGAAATATCAGGTGTTGGTACATTTTATTTTATTTTTTTATAGCATTGTCATATTTTTCTTTGCTCAACTAAAGAGTAAATAATTTTTTAAATATAAATCATTTCCTAGACAATAATCATACCAGACTTTGGTGGGTCAAATGCGGATTTACAAAATCATTCAAATGCTATGCAATGTAAGATTTGCAATATCAAGTATGTCGAAATCGCATGTATCGAGAGAAACAGACACACTCGGATGCTAATATTATCTACTCTAGAAGTTGGCTGAAATATCTTTACCCAAAAACATATATTCAAAATATATTCCAACTGATGACATCCTTCTCCTCCATGGTGAATCATGGGCACATCCTCATTTTCCCTTAAACACCATACAATTTGTTCTATTTCAAATTTTTTGGAAGGTCAATGAAAAGCTTCTCGGGAATGTCCTTTGAATAGAAGGCACTTCATATTAACAGATTAAATTGTGGATAATTATAAAGTCTCACCAAGACATGATTCCACACAATTTTTCAAAGCCAAGAAAGTTCTAATTATAATTATAAATATTCCAATGTATGCCAATGCCAGTGCTGCCACAAGCTAAACATCAACCTAAACAGATGATGAAAGCTCTACCTTTTTCGGTTTACAACCAGAGATTACACAGATAAAGTGTCTTCTTGTCTTATCACCAAAAAGTTCTGATTTTTTACTAAATTTCCAGCTCTATTAGAACAAATAAAAGGACTGCACAGGCTGCTGACTACTTACACTATTTTTGGTGAAGTGCACAGGTGAAGCATTTGCCAAAATGTATATTCAATATCCATTTGTTGCCACTGCAATGAGCCAACAAAAGACCAAAAGGAAAATATTAGATCAAATAGAATTTAATGGAAGAATGTCGAAGTATCATTTCAATAAAATGACACAAAATAACATGTAAGGAAAAATATTAAAATAGCATGAGTTCAGAGCACAATCAGATAACATGTCTTCCTCCGCTAGTCATACATTAGTGTCAGACAAAATAGTGGTACTTTCAGATGTACGTATGCTAACTAGGAGTCTATATATATTAGCACTAAATTGCAAAACCAAGTTGTCCTCCACTATGTAATCCACCCAAAGAAAATCATATGGAAAAATAAGTACTCCCCTGTACCATTGTGTGTGCTACACTCTACTTTTCTGGATTACAAATAACAAAAGGTTGTCACTGATATAATGCCTTGGTTACTTCAACTGTATCCACTGTTTCCTTGTTCTGGTAAATTCCTTTTTACACAACAAAGACCATTAGACTACTACATTAGAGGGGAAAAAAAAGCACATGAAATCCGAAATTGTACATATTACACATACAAAATTATATTTAGTTCAGACAATATATTTTGTCTTCCCGAACAAAATGTTCAAATGCATATATTGCTCCTAAAACTTTGCACTAGGAATACCATGACATCTAAAATGATATAAAGAAGTTATTTGTCTGATGAAAACATCTCAGATGGCATATATTAGCTCACCACTGACCTTGACGGGCTGACATTTTCTTTTGCAAATGAAATCCTTTAATCCTCAAACCAGCTACTTGTGGCTGCTAATCATTATCATTCAACTTTGCCAAGAATTACATGTCATGTTAAGCTTGGTGCAATATCATTTTCTAACCAAATCACTGACAAAAACCATCGTGAAAACTCACTTAGATGCCTTTGGTTTTAAGCATGACATGTAATTCTAATTGTCATATTATCAAATTGGCCACTTTTCTTACTATTTTAAAAACCTACATATGTAGATGTCATTGTTACAATTCATCTACCACCCCTTGCATGCTACATCCAAGAAGAAATATCCTATCTAAGAAGACTTGATATCGCAGTTCCAATCAAGCATCCCACAGCATCAGCTGATGAAGAAGACCATTCCTTTATGCAAACAGTCCGCATCGCAACCATTATCAACTAAAATATGATATCCTTAACGGGATCAGCAAAGACTCCTTATAAAGACCGTGGACTGCTCTGTTCTCCACGGGATACCATGCACCCTTTGATCACATCATCAACTGCTACAATTACAAGTGATATCTAAGCTAGCTGTATAATAATTCTTGTCTCCACCGCCACGAAAAATACCCAGAAGCACATCACTAGCATTTATATGGTACAAGTTAGATAGGGAGATGTAGTGAAAATGGCCTCCCCAAATTGCAAAAAGCTAAATGCCATGATTTATTTATGATGCATAAAAACTCACAAAAAAACCATGCCCTCCCTTTGTATTAGAGTTAATGCTCATCTTCTTGCAAAGTCTGAAACCTTGAACCTGAATTTCCAGATTTTTATAGATACACAAGACAATTTCCTATGTGAGATTATCATAAACTAGGGATTGAGCCTTGGTGCAACAACGAGTCCACTCTATTATTATAAACTAGGTCGCTTAATTATGGTTGGGTTACTTATATTTGACCCTCCCTGAAACCTATAATGCGGAAAAAGTAGTGCATTGGCCCCCCTTTGAGTCCAAACAAGCAAGGAGATGAAATGGAAATGGGTCTCTAGTAAGATGTAAACTGGTTGGTGATGGTGCTACCAACTGAATTGGCAGTATCATTGTAGAAGTATGAATCAAAGCATAAAGATGCCATAATTATGTAAAACTTATACAAGGTGAACAGCTCTGTTAGGGAGGGGGGGGGGGTTGAATGGAAAGCTCAAAAAGGGTCTTCCAGCAAGTAAAAGCTTGAGGACACTAAGTACTACAATATTATTGGTTGTCAGATCCGAGTAAGGAAACAGGAGGATGAGGAATGAACTAATTAGTCAGCTAACAAGTTAACTATTTACATCGACCGTAACGAGAGTACCGAATTCATCAAGGTATGATCGTTTAAAGTCAAAGAGCAACGCAATTTGAAAGGCGAATTTCGAATTCATTCCAGAAAACCACAATTTGAAAACGAATTCCGCATTCATTCTAGAAAATCACATTAGAGATTGGACATAGCTAACAATAACACCATTAGAGAGTTCATTCGTCGAAATGAAAGAGAGAGGGACCTTGATAATTCGACGGAGGTAGTGAGGGAACACAGGATTAGGCTGGCGAGAGGTGGAAGGCGTTCGATCTCTTGACGCTGTGGGCAACATACTCTCTCTCTCTCTCTCTCTCTTTCTCTGATCTAAAGATCTGTCTAATATCCCAGCTCTCTCTCGCCGGCAGTTCACTAGCCGTCGATTTCAGTTACAGGCGATCGACGACGACTTACGATTCTACCTATGTGGATTTCGTTTATTAGGGGACCCAAAAATTCAGTTAATTACCCAAAAAAAACGAAATTCCTCTTAGAAATAATTTATGAAATATTAAATTTCGTTTTTATAATATGTCGGTTCACTAGCGCGGTAAGTTATGGCTCACGACGTTCTCCTAAACTACTCAGTCAATCCCTGCGCAAGTAGTAGACCAAGCATGGTCACCACCCGATAACGGTCTCCGTGTCACCGCAAGGCAACGATTGACACTGCTAACTACCGTCAGCGATCAACGGTGGGTGAATCCCGGCTTGCCACATATCAAAGGTTCTCATGTCCAAGGTTTTCTACTGTGGAGCCTATAAATATCTTTTCCTTTGATAAGGAAAGAATCCTCCTGATTTAATTTCTAATCCCGGAAGGAATCAAAGGTCATTGACCCCAAAAGCCACTATCAAGCAATTTTAGTGAGCCACTCTCTGCAGTGCAATCCACGGAGTCTAATTTCCCATAATCACTCAACGAGTTTTGCATTATTGCATCCTCACATTTTTCACTACATCTTTACATTCGCTTCTGCATTTCTCCGTTTATTACGGACGATACTTGATTTGAGCGTCGGAGTATTTTCGGATGAAGAACATCCTATCAACCTTTAACCTCTTATTTATAATTAGTATTTTGCAAGGCACAAGTTGAGGAGTGTGGAGATCGAATCCATTTGAGATTCGATCCAGACGCAGAATTTGAAGATTCTCTAATCTGTCAGAGAACCCGAACCTAGGGCCATAATACTATTAATATAACATATTGATCCACACCCGTTGATTTTTTTTTTTTCAAAATTTTTCAAAGATCCCTCTAATGTATATAATTCACATATCTACTAGTTTTATCCTAAATGATAATATTCATTCTTTTTATATAATTAAATCACAAATTTTGATCAAGAAATATCAAACCCCTAATATCGGTAATAGAATTGTATGATTTAAACCTCAATATATAAATCAGAGCTACCAAAAGAGATTGTAAAAGTAAAATTAGAGTTTCATTATAAAAATCCAAATTGTCAAACTAATGTTACATCATATGCCATTTCTTTTAAAAGAAGTAATATTAGAACTGTTTTGATAGGAAGTTGTTATACTAAATAATCACCCTATAAGAAGAACTGTCTTATGATTTATAAAAAGTATTTAATCCCAGTGACTAATTAGTCAATATTTTAAATTGTTATACCAGTCATATGTGAGTTAAAAGATTAATCAACCAAAAATGTGCATGTTGTCGAGAGAGCTAGGTTAACTATGGACCAAACACATCATTCAAAAAAGCATATTTATAATCTAACTGTCTTGAAAAGATTATCTAAAACCATAATATTTCTAATTATAGCTGCAATTTCAAAATTAAAGAGAATTGATAAATTAATATAACACAATCCTAATAAATTATTATATTTATCCATAAAAAATTATCAAAATGTACTAATACAGAAGAACACTGAATGTTT
>JAODPA010011946.1:0-13488 GCA_025585075.1 Nepenthes mirabilis | reverse complement strand
TAAAATAAGAACAATTATAAAAAAAATTAGTGAAATATTTTTTAACATATCCTAATATACTATAGCCAAATTAAAGATCAAACCTAATATTTAGAAGTAAGAAAATTAGACAGCTCATGTCTCGGTCTAGAATAACAATGTTACATACTGTGTTACCTAATTGAAATCCGGGCAAAGTCCCGATTATAACACTGCTATCTGACTAATACAAAACCTACAAATATCCTACACAACATACATATATATCCACACTGTCAAAAATAAAGGATCCAAAAACCACAATATATATGTAGCCCCAAATATCATGACTTCGGACATCCTATTAGAATAGAGAGATGCCACTAATCCCTGAAATACTCGTCACAAAAACCTGCGAAAGTATTTCATAATCCAATATACCACATTCCAGCTAAAGCATATGACCTTTACTATTAATTACAAAAGAACAAGGCATATATATACAATCCGCCTAAAACAAAAAGTTCATCATTTATACCAAAAATACAAAAATATAATCCCCAAAAAAATACAAAATACAATGTCCCAAATCCCAAAACAAAGCAATGATCATTTACTCCTTCTCATCGGGTATAAATTTGTGCTGACTATTTGAGGGGCAATGAAATAGCAAGGAGTAAGCTAATTACTCAATAATGCACATATATATAATAAAGAATATGCAAAATTTTATATTCAAAATCATAATAATACATGTAAAAAGGAAATGTAAAGACAATGAGAGATCATAAAATATGAATAGAAAGAAATGCTTTCATAATATCTTGCAAATTCCTTTAGCCCTTTTTAATGGTTTTTTAATTCATCCAATCATACTGAAAACTTATTTTATTTGGGGATTAGAACCAGTAGAACCTACTGACTAAATGAGCGGTTGATCATATTCATATAAATATATATAACAAAGAACATGTAAAATTTTATATTCAAAAAATAATAACACATGTAGGAGGGAATGTAGAGACAATGAGAGATGATAAAATATGAATAGAAAGAAATGCTTTCATAATATCTTTCAAATTCCTTTAGCCATTTTTTATGATTTTTTAATTCATCCAATTATGCTGAAAACTTATTTTGTATGGGGATCAGGGCTAATAAACCTTATTGACTAAAATAGCGATCGGTCGTTATCTAGATTGTATTTGCTCCTACATAATCAAAAACCATCTCCTCCTATTTAAGACTCAAAAGTGGGCCATCTTCATAAAATCCCTATAGACAGGGCCTTAGCCACACACGGTCTAATAACAAACAATGATCTTAATTCTTATCTGATAAACATTCCTCGATCTAAATTCTTAGTTTCTTATTCTTTTAGAAAATTCTGATCTTAAGTCCATAAATCCTTCGTTTCTAGTCTGTTAAAAATGGTTTATAGGTCCTTTACTTAATTACAGAATATCCATCATTGATCTTTTTTTCATATTGCTTATTTAGATACATATTCCATATCTTTGTAAGTTTAAGTCATCACATTATCTTCATTACATGCATAAATTCCTTTAGAGCTTAAAGAATTAAAAAAATTTTACCACATTAAACCAAATATAACTTTAGAGCTTCCAAATAAAAATACTTTTATAAATGCTTTATAACATGATTTTCAAAACATACAAAATCAACATATCCATAATATGTGTAATTAAATACCAATCAATCATGTTCATGAGTTAGGATTCAATTTTCCAAGTCCAAATGATGCATAAGTTTCCAAACAAACAAGATAAAACAGGCGAGCCACGGGTTAAGGTTCTGTTAGAGATAAACCGTGCAAATCATGGAAAATCGGACACCAAATTGATTAATTTTCATACACAAGTCATGGGTTTCAATTATCTAAAATCAAATCATATATAAAACTCAAAATAAACCTTTAAAAGTGGTTCGAACGCAGGCTAGGGTTTCTGGGTGCGAAATACTGCTCAAATTTCTCAACTCGAACGCCAAAATAACAAATAATCATGCATGAGACATAGGTATTAAAAGATTTATACTCGAATGGGTATCGAAACAAAAATATCCAAGAGAAATGGAACAAAATATGCAACAAGAGAAAGAAAAGTATATGGGTACACTTGCATCGACCTGATCTATCACTTCTTTAACAGAATAAAAGGCGCAACAAGTTCGAAATCGGACCCGAGAACCTCAAACTATTCTTCCTCTCTCTTCTACTTGCGCTGTCTCTCTCCTCACTCTCAAATCCATGCAAAAATGACGGAAAGAGACGCGTGCGCTTGTATACCTAAACTGGCGCTCGAACAGTGATCGAGCGCTCATTGAGCGCCAAGGCACCCAAGAGGCTGTGCTCGAGCGCCCACCGAGTGGGCGATTCTACCAACATGTATCTCGATCGTACTCGAGCATGCTTTGAGTGGGTCAATTCTACCAACATGCGCCCTGACCACGCCTCCGACGCCGGGCCTCCCAATTCCTTTTAAGCTTTTGATAATAATTTTTCGAGTACACTTAAGCCTAATTTTAATTATATTAGCTTAATTACCTCTAATTTATTATATTTTAAAATCCAGACCCTCACAAATCTTCTCCACTTAGAAAATTTCGTCCACAAAATTAACGGATCCTAAAAATCATCACATACCTCAAAATAAGTGGAGATATTTCTCCCAGATTTTATCCTCCTTCTCCCAAGTAGCCTCCTCCATGGCGTGGTTCCTCCATAAGACTTTGACTAAAGGAATCATTTTCATCCAAAGCATTTGGTCCCTATGGTCCAGAATCTGTATGGGCTCCTCGACGTATGAGAAATCTTCACTGATCGCTAGAGGTGTGTAATCGATAACATGAGTAGGATTATAGACATATTTCCAAAGCATTGAAATATGAAAAATGTCATGCACCTCTCCCAAAATCTGTGGCAGGGCCAAACGATAGGCCACCTCCCCTACTTTCTCCAAAATCTTAAACAGACCAATAAATCTTGACTTCAGTTTCCCCTTGAGTCCAAATTTGGATACGCCCTTCGATGGCGATACCTTCAAAAAGACAAAGTCTTCGACTTCAAACTTTAGCTCCGATCTTCTTCGATTTGCATAACTCTTCTGTCAGCTCTGAGCCACCTTCAACTTCTCATGAATCAATCTAATCTTATCGGATGTCTCCATAACAATTTCCAACCCAATAAGTCGTCTATCACCCTTTGCCTCCCAATGAATCTACAAGCCACACTTTCTTCCATACAGGGTTTCGAATGGGGCCATCTCAATACTTGCCTGATAACTATTATTATATGCGAACTCCACCAAGGCTAAATGATCATCCCAGTTGCCTTTCAGCTCCAACACTGCGGCCCTTAATATGTCCTCCAAAATCTGAATGGTCCATTTAGATTGTCTATCCGTCTACAGGTGATAAGTAATGCTAAATTTCAGATCCGTCTCCAACTCAGTGCAAACTTTTCTAAAATTTTGAGATAAACCTCGGGTATCGATCTGACACAATAGTCATCGAGATTCCATGCAACCTTACTATTTCTTGATGTACATCTAGGCCAAACGATCTCTTAAATAGGTCGTCTGAATAGCCAAAAAGTGCACCGATTTGATGAGTTGGTCGACAATCACCCAAATAGCGTCATGGTTCCTAGGCGTCCTTGGCAATCCTGACACGAAATCTATGGATAAATCTTCCCACTTCCAATCTGAAATACACAATGGTTTTAAAAGACCGGATGGCTTCTTATGCTCGGCTTTCATCTACTAACAGATCAAACATCTCCCCACAAAGGCCACAATTTTCCTTCTCATATTCCTCCACAAAAATATTTTCCTTAGATCTTAATACATCTTATTTATCCCCAGATGGATCGTGTACCTGGACCAGTGAGCTTCATTCATAATTTCCTCCTTCAATTCTCCGACATTGGGTACACAAATTTGGTCCAAGAACCTCATGACTCCGTCGGCTCGAACACTAAAATCAACTCTAGAGTCTTGGTCCAAATTTCTAGCAACGTCGACTAAGAACGAGTCACTCATCTACTCTTCTTTGATCCACTTCAATATCTCCGGCTTGATACTAAAATGTGACAAAATCATCCGATTTTCTTGGGCATATCTCCAAATATCACAGTACTTCATGCATTCCAACATCTCCATCTCCTTAATCCTTAAATGGGCCGCATAACACGCTTGACAGCTCAAAGCATCCGCTACTACGTTGCCCTTGCCCGGCTAGTACTGGATTTCACAATCGAAGTCCTTTAGATGGTCCATCTGTCTCCACTGTCTCATATTCAACTCTTTCTAGGAAAAGAGATACTTGAGGCTCTTATGGCCCAAATATACCAGGAACTTCTCACTATACAAATAATATTTCCAAATCTTTAGAGCAAAGATTATCGCTTTTAGGTCAAAATCATGCGTCAAGTAGTTCTTCTCGTGGATCTTCAACTGCCTTGATCCATAAGCCATTACCTTTCCACGCTGCATCAAAACACAGCCTAAACTCGCCCTGCTTGGATCACAATAAATTTCAAACCCATCGCAACCTTCTGAAATTGTCACGATTGGGGTGGATATCAGTCGATCCTTAAACTCCTGGAAAATTTGCTCACAATCTTCCGTCCAGACAAACTTAACGTCCTTCTTTGTTAATTGAGTCAGTGGCATAGAAATTCTGAAAAAATTCTCCATGAACCTTTGATAATAACCCGCTATGCCAAGGAAACTCTGAATTTTGGTCATCGATGACAGTCGACTCCAATTGACAACGGCTTTAATCTTTTTTTGATCCACAGAACTGCCTCCATTCAATATAATATTACCCAAAAATACAACTTTCTCTAACCAAAACTCACACTTCTTCAACTTGGCATATAATTTCTCCTCCCAAAGCATTTGGAGCGCAACTCTCAAATGCATGACATGCTCATCATAGCTCATTGAATAAATCCATATATCATCAATAAACACAATTACAAATTTATCAAAGTAGGATCGAAACACCCCATTCATCAAGTCCATAAAAACAGTGGGGACATTCAACAACCCAAAAGGTATAACTAGGTATTCATAATGCTCATACATCGTCTGAAAGGCTGTTCTTGCCACGTCCTCTTTCTTAATTCTCAACTGATAATACCATGAGTGAAGATCGATATTTGAAAACACTTGCGCTCCTTACAACTGATCAAATAAGTCATCAATCCTCGATAAAGGATATTCGTTCTTAATGGTGATCTTGTTGAGCTCCCGACAATAAATGCAAAATCGCAACGATCCATCCAGCTTCGAAACTAACATCACCGGGGCACACCAAGGAGACACAGTCGACCTAATAAATCCCTTGTCCAGAAACTCTTGCAACTGCTGCTCCAATTTCTCCAATTCGGCAGGTGCCATCATATATGGTGCCTTTGAGACTAGTGCCAAACTAGGAACAATCTCAATCTCAAACTGTAACGGCCCAGATTTTAAAACGTAGAAAATTTCAGTTATCGAGTCAATATAATCCGGTCAACGTAAAATGTTGACCGGAAGGCGTGATCCGGTCAACATAAAATGTTGACCGAAAAACGTGAATAGAAGGAAGGACGGAGTGGCTTGTGTATTGGAGGCCGGAGTAGTTTATGGGAAAGCCGAATGTTGATATCCGTTCAACAGGTATTGACCGAAAGTCGTCTAGAAGTAATTGAATGTGTTTACATGAGAAAGCTAAATCCTGTTAAATTCAGTGAACCAGGAATTAATTGAGAAATCTAAATCCCATTAAGTTTAGTTAACTAGGAATTAATGAACTCCTTGGAAATATAAAACTATAAATGATCTAATTAATAAGAAAACTTTTTAAAAATATAGAAGCCATAAATAAAAAATATTTTCCCTTGGATTGCCAATCATTAATAATAGTTATCAAACCCAATGCCTATAAATAGGGACAAGAAGAGCAAGAAAAAGGCATGCAATAGAATCTCTAGTAAAGAGAGGCAAAAAGATTATGGCAAAGTAGAAGAAACCCAGACAAGAGTAAAGATCAAGGCAAAGTGGAAGAAACCCAGGTAAGATACTCACCCATGTTTTTAAAGTTCATGATTAAGCATGTTTGCTACGTAAGTATATATATGATATTGTCATGAAATTATGTATGTATGAAGTTTATTCTATTCTTGTGATTTATCGTTCTTAATCGCATGTTTAAAAGAAACTCTATTATTCATGACGCTCGGTTTTGTTCTGCTTGAAAATATGATTATTTGTCAATTGATATGAACTTTGATAATTGCATGTTTAAAGAAAAGACCTCCGTCCTTTTACGAAAAAGAACTCCGTCCTTTTGAAAAAAAAATACTCCGCCCGTTTAAAAAAAATAGCTCCGCCCTTTTGAAGAAAAAGTACTCCGTCCGTTTAAGATTCATGATATTCGGTTTTGGTTTTGTTCTGCTTAAAGTCTAATTAATTGTCGAACTTTGATAATTGCATGTTTAAAGAAAAGAACTCTGCCTTATTAAAAGAACTCCGCCTTTTGAAAAGAGCTCCACCCTTTTGAAGAAAAAGTACTCCACCCGTTTAAGAAAAAGAACTCCGCTTTTTGAAAAGAGCTCTGTCCTTTTGAAGAAAAAGTACTCCGCCCGTTTAAGAAAAAGAACTCTGCCTTTTGAAAAGAGCTCCGCCCTTTTTAAGAAAAAGTACTCCGCCTGTTTAAGAAAAAGAGTTCCGCTTTTTTTTAAAAAAGAAGAATTTCACCTTTTTGAAATGCACTCCGTCCATTTGAGAAAAGAACTTCATCTTCTTGAGAAAAGAACTCCGGATTTTGAACTCTGGATTTAAAGACCTCCAGTTTTAAGGAAAATGGACTCCGGCTTTTAAAAAAATAACTTCGGTTTTAAGATAATTAAAGGAAAAGTTATACGGACTTCAATTGATGAAATTAAGAACAAGGCTAATGTATGTAATCCGGACAGCAAGTGGAACTCTATGATTTCGACTTTTGAACTATGATGGATGGCCATTAAAAGATATGAACTATGAACCGAGTTTCCATTAAATTTGCTGTTAAAGATGGATGAAGGATATTGGAGTGACACTCGAGGATTGCCTCCTGAGCCACAGGAAAGAACTTTTGGTGGTATAAGACTTTTGGACTACAGCCCCGTATGCCAGGTTAAAGGCATTACCTTCCGCCCCAGGGAGTATAATGAGGGGATACGGCCTTAGGTTGTGGGATTACACAGAACCCGTCCTCGATATTGTCCGCTCCCGTCCGGTCTCTAGAGATGATAAGAATTTTCAATGTTTTATGAGCTTTCCGAAGACAAGATAAGAAGAAAAAGAATAAGAATTCCGAACTAAAGAAGAAACGATATGATTTTTGTATGCTAAATTATGTCTTGATTCCGCTTATATATATGCTTATGTTTTCTGCATGTGAGTATTTTGTTGGGCTTTGTTGCTCATTATTGCTATTTTCAGATGAAGAAAGGCTTATGGAGGACGAAGTTGAGTAAGGCCCTATGAAGTAGCTAGACGATATAGATGACCGGAGCTAATCTATGAAGAGCTTAATTTTATTTCCTTTTAATGTTTTGAGAAGACTTGTAAAATGATTCCGCTGTTGAAAGCTCTATGGATGTTGTTATTATGTTTCCGTGATTTCTTTTTGGCTAATCTCATCGAAAGGTTTAGTAAGCATCTCAGACTTCTAAGCCCGGCTAACCTTAATGTTGGCCAGCCTAGTGTGAAAATTTAAAAAAAAAAATCTGAATGCCAGCTCTTGCAGTTCGGCCTCAGTCACAATATCCTGTGAAAGAAAGAAAAGTAAAATTTTTATATCCATTAATATTAATTATCTTTTTAAGACTTGACGGCGATTTTATGTTAGAATAAAGTCGGTCTGTCACACAAACTTAATTTTCCAATTAGGTGGCAACCCAGGCAATTCTTTGGAAAAGACATTCAAACTCACTAACCATCAGGACATCCTTAGCCGACACACTATGACTTCCAATTGTGCAGGCAAAAGCCAGATAGGCTTGACATTCGAAATCCATCAAATGGCGAGCATGCAAAGCCAAAATAAAACAGGGTGGCTCCTTCCGCACCACGCCTTGGAAATAGAATGGTTCACATCCCAAAATGACGAAGTGAACTTACTTATAGAAGCAATCCACACTGGCGTCATAGCTTGCCAGCTAATCCATGTCTGAGATCACATCAAAATCATGCATTTGTAATAGAATCAGATCCACCATCAATTGCAGCCCATTAATCCAGACTTCACGCCTCGGATACAAGATATCCGTAACCACTAACGATCTCGAGGGCATGGAAACAACCAAAATATGTTCCAATATTATCGAAGGGGATAACAGATTACTCGCAAATCTCGAAGACACAAAAGAATGGGTCAAACCCGAATCCAGAAGAACATGTGTAGGAGTATTAAAGATGGCAATAGTACATTCTATCACATTCGGCGATGCCTCCACATCTCGGGCTGTAACTGCAAAGGCTTTCCCTAGAACGATTGGCTTCTTCTCCATTGGCCTATTCAGAATAGGGCAATCTTTAACCATATGATCAGATTTGTAACAATTAAAGCAAGCTCCCAGCTGCTTGTAGCATGACTTTTCTCTGTGAAACTTTCCGTAATAGTCATATACATTGGAAGTCGTCGGCGGACTTGGTGCTGCTGCTGGATGTTCCGCCTTCCTCTTCCCTTTGTCTTCCGGCTTCGTCCTCTTCAGAGGTCCTCCTGACTCCTAGCCCTAGCTAGCAGATGAGCCCCCGCAATTTTTAGCTCTCTTTGGAAAATATTGCTGCTACTCAAGCTCCTTCTCAAATATGAGAGCCCGGTTTAAAATCTCTCCATAATTACAGAACTTGTGTGTAACCAACTACTTCCTAATGTCGTCCTTTAGCCCTGACTGAAACTTCCTGACTTTTCTAGCTAGGTTATCAACTATGTGTGAGGCATATTGGGACAACTCCGTGAATTTTGTCGCATACTTCGCTACGGTCCAATTTCCTTGCTGTAGCTGTTAGAACTCGTCCTCTTTCTGCTCTGGCAGACTGGTCAGAAAATACTTCTCAAAGAACTCTTCCTTAAACATTTCCCAAGTGATTTGGTCCTCGTCAACTCTCATGGCCCTCTTTTTCACCGACTACTAGTGATTAGCTTCACCCTCCAACTTATACGTTGTTCCGAGTAGTGAATAACAGTAAAGATCTTCTCAATTCTTCTGATCCATGCCTTCTCTTTAGTTGGATTTGGATCTCCCAACAACTTCGGGGCCCGCTCATTATTGAACCGATCATACGCCGTAACTCCTGAATTCACTGGAGCTGGAGCTGGAGCTGGAGCTAGAGCGGGGACTGGGGTTGGCTTAGGTTGTCGATGTCCATGAGCCATCAATTCCATAAGGTCGGCCATCCTCCCCATAATATTCAAGTATTCCTCCCAGTTTGGACAAGAACCGGCTTTAGAGTTTCTTCAATAGCCTGACATTCTGAATTCCTATCATCATACATTAACAATAGAATTAGATTACCGCATCAATCTTAACGAAACTATCTAAACAGGGAGTTCAACCTATACTTTGGGTTAAACCAAATTAACCTAGCCCTCAAATATGGTGAATCAGCTTAAATCATAAGGCATCTCCCAAACCAACTACTCTCCGATATCTACTATGACGTACTGTATTACCTCACCGGTATCCGACAGAGTCCTAACCGTAATACACCCATCAGACTAATACCAAACCTGCAAATATCTTGCACAATATACATATATATCCATACTGTCACAAACACAAAATCTGAAAACCACAATATATATGCGGCCCCAAACTTCATGACTCCGGGCATCCTATTGGAATCAAAACATGCCACTAATCCCTGAAATACTCCTCACAAAAACCTACGAAAGCATTTCATAATCCAATATATTATACTCTAGCTAAAGTATATGACCATTACTATTAATTACAAAAGAACAGGGCATATATATACAATCCTTCTAAAACCAAAAGAATCATTATCTATACCAAAAATATAAAAATACAATCCCCGAAAAAAATTAAAAATACAACGTCCCAAGCCTCAAAACTATGAAATGATCATTTACTCCTTCTCATCGGGCGTGAACTCATGCTGACCATCTGAGGGGGGCAACAAAATAGTAAGGAATGGGCTAATTGTTCAACAATACACATATATATAACAAACAACGTGTAAAATTTTATATTCAAAATCATAATAATACATGTAGGTAGGAATGTAAAGACAGTGAAAGATCATAAAATATGAATAGAAAGAAATGCTTTCATAATATCTTTCAAATTCCTTTAGCCCTTTTTCATGGTTCGTTAATTCATCCAATCATGTTGAAAACTTATTTTGTTTGTGGATCAAGGCTAGTAGGCCTTACTGACTATAGGCATGGTCGATCGTAATCTAGATTGTATTTACTCCTACACAATCAAAAGCAATCTCCTACTATTCAAGACCCAGAGGCGGGCTATCTATATATAATCCCTATAGATGGGGCTTTAGCCGCACGGGGCCCCATAACAGATAATAATCTTCCACTATAATATACTAAGGCATACTAAAATATACTATCTGATAAATATTTCTTGGTCCAAGTTCTTAGTTCCTTATTTACTTAAGGAATTCTGTTCTTAAATGTATAAATTCTTCGTTCCCACTCTACTGGAGAGTGACTCATAAGTCTTCTACTTAATTACAAAATATTCCTTATTGATCATTTTTTCATAAAGCTAATTCAGATACATATTTTCATATCCTTATGAGTTTAAATCCTTACATGATCTTAATTACATGCATAAATTCCCTTGGGAGCTTAAAAATTAGAAAATTCTTGCCACATTAAGCCAAATATAACTTTAGAGTTTTTGAACGATAATTCTTTAACAAGCGGTTCATAACATGATTTTCAAAACAAACAAAATTAACATATGCATAATACATGCAATTAAATACCAATCAATCACATTTATGAGTTAGGATTCAATTTTTCAAGTCCACATTATGCATAAATTTCCAAACAAATAGGAGAGAACGTGTGGGGCACGGGTTAGGATTCTATTAGAGATAAACCATGCAAATCATGAAAAATCGAACTCCAAATCAATACATTTATGCTCAAGTCATGGGATTTAATTAACGAAAGCCAAATCATACATAAAACTTAAAATAAACAGGTAAAAATTATCCGAACATGGGTTAGGGTTTTCGGGTGTGAAATACCGCACAAATTTCTCAAATCAGATGCCAAAACAACAAATAATCGTGCATGAAACATGGGTATTGCAAAATATATACTCAAACCAGTATCAAAAGAAAAATACCTGAGAGAAACAAAACAAAAAGTGCAACAAGAGAAAGAAAAATATATGGGTGCACTTGTCTCAACCCAATCTATCACTTCTTTAACTAGCCCAAGCTTGGAATTGGACCCGAGAACCTCGAACTCTTCTTCCTCTCTTCTCCTTGCGCTCTCTCTCTCCTCACTCTCATATCTGTGCAAAAATAACGGAAAGAGATGCACGCACTTATATACCTAAACTAGCGCTCGAGTGCTCATCGAGCGCCAAGGTGCCCAAAAGACCACGCTTGAGCGCCTATCGAGTGCGCGATTTTGCCAACACATGCCCTGTGCGCGCTCGAGCGTGCTTCAATCACGTCAATTCTTCCAACACGTGACCTGGACGAGCCTTGGGTGCCACTCGTGCGTCAGGCCTCCCAATTCCACTTAAGTTTCCAATGCTGATTTTTTTAGTACACTTAAACCTAACATTGATTATATTATCTTAATTATCTCCTAATTATTATATTTTAAAATCTGAGACATCATAAGTAATATATCTGCCTTGGGCTATCAAGAATATGCACCAATCTTTTGATGTAGAAGTCAAATTTGGTATTTTGATATTTTGATGTAGAAGTCACGGATCATTAATTTTTAGATTTTCACCAATCTTTGACAAATTTCAAAAACTTTCCATATATGATTTTGTTTATTCATGCAATTCGGACAATTTTTAAGCTATTTCGTTTTTAAACCCATTAATCGATAATTAGACATTTTTTTTTTTTGCATTTTATTAAGATTATTGTCATTTCAGTATGTTTAACTCATGTATATCTATACATTTTTACACATGCTCACTCTTGCTACATTTTAAAACCCCTTTCAAATTAGCAGCAAAGATTTCTTGTAAGATTGGACAGACGATTATTCGAGGAGAATAGTTAGGATATTTTATTTATGTGTTAGGCTTGTACTTTGGTTATTGTAATGCATTTGGATTATGTCTTTAGTGTTTGAATTTTAGTTCCACAGTTTTGGGCCAGTGAGCACGATGTTGTTAATATGTATTTCTACTAGTTGGATGTTTTGGTCATAGAAAGATGCTTTTCCTTGCAATGTAGTGTGGCTTGAGCAGGTGCAGTAGTTTCTGGTTTAGACTTTGACTATGGTTATGTTTTTTTTAATTTAATTAATTTATTTATTTTTTATTCGTACCAAAGTCGTGGCACACTTAATACATCTTAGGCTAAATAACAATCCCTTTCCATAAATAAAGTTGTCCAACCCAAAGCTTATCTTGTTAACTAACAACTGCAATAATAAAAGAATTAGTATCCTCATTGTTCTAGCCATTTATCTTAAGAAATGCCTTTTTTTTTTTTTTTTTCTTTGGGTACAATTCAATTAAATGAACAGTCTCTAAAATTTTTAATCAAGCGTGATCTTTTTTTTTTTTTTCTAAATGCCTGTAAATTAATACTAATTATTGACAAATAATTTGCTGCGATATAATTTATAAGAACAGGCCATATGAACACAGCTACTACTTTGTCCATTAATTGGAAAATTTAGAATTGCAGGTAATGGTTTTTAAGATCAATGTTTGGAGTGTAATTAATGTTTGCACTGAATTTAGGATATGATTTTCCATTCATTTTCCGAATCAATATATTCTTAATTATTGTCCTTAGTTAGGCTAGTCAACATTTGTTATATTTTGGATTATTCTCTTGACACTGTGCCAGATTCACTTCAGTGGGAAAAATTCATGAGTTGTATATAATGGGTATCTGAAGAGAGTATGTACATAATTGGTGCTTTAGAGTAGTGCCCGATACACGCCTAAGAGAGGCACACGCATGATTTGTCTAAAACGGACACGCCTAATACACGTTTGAAGGATTCCTCACGCCATTAGTGCAAAAGCTTGGGTCTAAATGATGCTTGTACGTCGATGCTATTGTAAATTAGCTTGAAACGATTTTAAGGCACTGAATGCAATGTTTTAGAATCTTTGAGTGCTAATACAGTGAGAGAAAGAAGTGTAAGAGAAAAAAGAAAAAAAAGAATGATTTACTCATTTATATAAAATTTAAATTGTGTTTTATTCTTTATTGACTTTAGATACATTACTATTATAATTGTGAAGAATTTTTACTAGTTATTTTCTTT